>PVJA010006857.1:0-71253 GCA_004027025.1 Myocastor coypus | reverse complement strand
GGAGGAGAAGAAGAAGAAGAAGAAGAAGAAGAAGAAGAAGAAGAAGAAGAAGAAGAAGAAGAGGAAGAAGAAGAAGAAGAAGAAGAAGAAGGCTTCCAACCTGCATAAAAAGTGCAAACATAGAGGTAAAAGTGTGCTCCAAACAATGGAAAGTATTCTGAAGGGTATTAATAGTAAGGTGTCTCTTAAGCACTCATCATATGGTTTAATCACAGCTTATATGTTCTTAGACATTCTGGATAATTAAGGAGCACAGGAAAGAACACCTAGAAGTTTGTAATCTCAGAAGCTGAGGCAGGAAGAGCCCAAATTTGAGGACAGAACAGACAGTTTAAGGAGAGTTTGTCTCAAAATAGCTCATCCATATAGAGCAGTGGGAGAGGAGAGAGAGGGGGGGAGAGGGAGAGAGAGAGAGAGAGAGAGAGAGAGAGAGAGAGAGAGAGAGAGAGAGAGAGAAGAAAGAAAGAAAGAAGAAAATAAAGAGGAAAGAAAAGAAAAGAAAGAGACGTAACATTTAGAATTCAGCAGCCGTAATCAAGGACTGCAACAGGCCAAGAAGCAAAGCAAGTCAGCCTGTCTCAGGTGACCCCTTAGCCCTTCCTATGATGCTGAGGCCAGAGGCCAGGGTCTGGGTGTGGGCTGCCAGCTGGGAGAGTCAGAATGCTCCTCAGGAGAAAGTCACTCATTGGTGAGAACCTTGGAATCACTCAGTCTCCAAGCAAGCAAAACAGCAGCTCCACGGTGCACAGACAGTAAAGCACATTTCTGTCCAGATCCCTTAAACTCACAGCTCTTAGGAGAGAAGCAACACAGATCTGGTGATGTCTGACATCTCCTTGGGGCAGCTGCAGCTTCTTACAAGCCAAGAAGTCCCTCGGGAATGTGGATCACACCAGAGCATGAGAAATAATTGATCTGGAAGCTTCGCCCAGAAGGCTGCTGATGCAGGAGTCCCAGGCAGCTCAGACCATTTCCTGTGTGCTGGGGCTGCTCTGGGGCTGTGTTGGAGGCAGGAGCTGGGATTTCCTAAAGAAGGAAGTTTCTATGCAAACCTCACAGCCCTAGAGATCAGATTTCAGTCCCGCGTTGTTAATTTCCCTTGTATTTCTCTTCTCCCTAAACATTTAAGCTTAAATAGCCATAGAAGTTCAAATGTTTTTTATAGAGTGAAATAAACAGCTTTTATAGCCTGAAAACAGTGCAGGGAGAGATCAACAGCTCACCACAGAAGCAGGCATGATCAAACTAGACAAATAGGTGGCACGCTGGTTCTTCTTGTTAGTTATATTCCCCTGCCCCAAACTGAGAGGAGGCAGAGTATAAATTCGCTGCCATCTAAGTTGTCAGGAGGAGTTAGTGCAGCCTCAGGGCATTTTGCTACAATGCTGCCCCCATCTGACTTCCTTACACCACAGCCCACAACTGGGTTGGTGGCAAAAGCTCCAATGTTCAGAGCTGGGAGCAAGGCGAGGTCAGGGTCTCCATTGCCGGTCACGCATCAGTTATCCTGGCTTTTCAGCCCATTGCAAGTCCTTTATGTTACATTATATGATTCAGTTTACAGTAAAATTTGGCAACTCATGGCTCCTAAAGGACAACTCACGAGGCAGGTAGGTGGAAAGATGGACAGGCATGGGGAAAATAACACCAATGGTCACCTGCCCTGTTGCACTAGGGCACCCTCATACACTCCAAGGAAATGGCATTGACTTACCCCAGGCCGCTTCCTTCATCTGGGGACTAGGAAGCTTCTAGAACATTCATATAACTAACTGTAGTACCTGGTAGAACTGAAGCAGGCTCTGATAGGGGCCCCAGGTCTTGCTGATTTTCACTAAAGTAACCTCTTCTGGTTAATTCGCTGTACACAAAAGCTTCTGCATACTCGTTAATAGGAGACATGTCACATCTCAGGGCAGGCCTTGTGTAATACCAGTATGTCCATCCCTCTCTCTGTACCTGCTTTTGTAATAAAATGCAGCAGTCCCACAAAGGACGGCTTTATAATTAGTTCTCTTCATCTTTACCTACAGCCACCTTTAGTACTGGTATCAAACACAGACCCCAACAGTATGGGTAATCTTGCCAGATTTCCAAGAGTCTTTGTACTTCTAACTATTGAGACCTTATTCTGATCCCATAGCCTGATGGTACTGTCCGTTCTCTTGATGTTTATTTTTATTGTTTTGCAAAGTCTTTTATCTTTTTTATAGTCTCACAACACAATTATTTGCAGTAATTGACACATTGCATATTGTCCTCATAATAGTAATACAGAGCACAGGGTGTGGGCATGCTACATTTTCTAATTGATATTGGTAAGGACAGAAAAAAAAAAAAGAAAGAAAATTCTTCTCTTTGAACTGAGAGGAAGTAGATGCATACATAGTCCAGTGTTCCATAACTGCAGTGGGTTACTGGTAAAACTGGCAATGTTGGAAGCTGTTGATTTAAGCCTCTTACAGCTCATCATACTAATCTAGTTCTGTGTTTTACACCTCGTAATTAGGCTTTTTCCCTGGGTGATCAAAGGCAAGTTAAAGCAAGACCTGTATAACAAAACATTCATCTTTTGTATTTTCCAAAGTCATATCCCCTCAGGATTAACTTTGGAACCATGTGCGGTGGTTTGTTCAACAGTTCTCTTGATGTTTAGAACTGAAAAAATGTTTGTGTGACTTTCTAGGCTGATGTAGCCAGGTAGCACAGAGTGGTGGCTGAAATGACAGACTCTTCAAAAGGAAGGTGTCTGTCATCAGGGTCAGTTCTTCCTGAAGGCTGAGGAAAACCTGTTCCTACCTCCCTGTATCTGCCACTGAACGGGTGCTCTGGACTTTGGTATTCGTTGGCCTATGAAAGCACCACTTCAATTTCAGCCGGTTGCAACGCTCAAATTTCTCCCTTGTGTAAAATACCTAACCACACTGAGTTAGGACCCTCACAAATTCCTCTTAATTAATGATATTCATAATGACCTCTTTTCCAAATAAGATCACATTCTTAGATACCAGGAGTTAGGATTTGAAAGTAAGAATTTGGGGGGCTGGAACACAATTCAACTCAGAATAATATTTTTTCCACGGATCAATACAGTACAGTTGGGAGCTCTTCCTCCTCCCTTCCTGGAAAGCACACATTTAATTCTGAACAACCTCCATAATAGACTAAAGGTGCTATTAAACTTCAACTGTTTATTTAATCCTTTCCTGCACTTAGCTGTCAGTTGCCTGAGAGTGTGACCCCATCTAGTCCCTTTAGATATTCCGTGAATATTGCCTGTATACTATTAACCCCTTGTGAATCTCATGTTCTGCTGAGCCCCAGGCAGGAGACGCGAGATGAAGGCTCATTTTTAGGAAGACACCACCCGCTGCCTTCCCAGAGAGGCTGCAAGCGAGGAAGCACCTTATCTTGACTCTTGAATCCACTTCTTCCCCAGCACTGTCCTTCTTAAATACATTAATTTTCCATGCGTTTCTCTTGTTCTTTGTATTGTTGTTTCTTCCTTTATCCAGTCCCATTACCATCATGACACTTATTAAATTTGTTGCTGCTGTGTGTTGAATCCAAGCGTAAGCAGCTATTCTCTCCAGGTTGAGGGAAGGGTGGAAAACTGGGAAAAGCACTGTGTCCCTGATATAATTCACAGACTGTCAGCAGTTGTTTATGGCTTCTATTAATTCTGAGATGTATATTTATTTTATTTTGATGATATTATATGATGTATAATTGCTTTTGAGGGTTTGCAATTGCTTTTATAGAAACATGGGGTTTTAGTTATGAATCCTAATACCTCACTGCCAACAAGATTTCATTAGCCTGAGGAGGATATTTCTTGTCTACTCATTTTCAGGAGAAAAGGCTTCAAATTCTAGTGAGTTAATAAAGTAGAGAGAGTATGTAGTCTTGATCTGGCAGTTCTTACTTCAGATTGATTAATCAGTTTTTCTTTCTTTTTAAAATTAATTTTGTGGAGAAAAGTAAAACAAAATTTCATGTCAAGATAATAAGAAAATACTAGTAGTTGATATGGTGCATAGTATTATTTATAAAGTAGCTACTCAGGGCACAAAAATTCTTCAACTGATATTAGCACAAACCTTGCTTTTCTATGAAGCAGGAGACATTCCTAGTATATCTAACTTGCAAGTTTTCTCCTTTTTCCCTTCTTTCCTTATCCTTTCCCCCCATCCTATTTCCTTTTTTCTTTTTGAACATTTCTTCCATTTTCAAATATCCTTTCTCCTACTTTATATCTTATTTATTATTTCAGTTTTTCACACCAAGAGACAATACGATGTTTACACATATGAGTCTGATTTATTTCACTTATGTGTAGTGTCTCAAACAGAATCCTTTTACCTTTAAAAACCTCAAGTCTACCCTTCTTTATGGATGAGTACTACTCCACTGTCAAAAAAATACGATGTTATTTTTGACCTTCCCTCAGATGACTGACATTTAGGTTGTTTCCAAGATTTCACTATCACAAGTTGAACACGAGTGCATATATATTGCTGTGGTATGCTCCAAACATGAGAGCATATATATTGTTCTGGTATGACGTTATTAATCCTTCTGGGAAGATACCCAGAAGGGAAACAGCTGGATCACATGGGACCTCCAATCCTAGCTTTTTTAGGACTCTCCACACTGATTTCCACAGTGGTTGTACTAATCTCCACTCCCACCAACAGTGAAGCAGAATTCTTTTTTCCACAGCCTTGCCAGCATATGTTACTAATTTCTTGATAGTAACCATTCTTTCTGGGGTGAGATGGAAGGAATTTCAATGTCGTTCTAATTTTCATCTATTGAGTGACCAGTGATATTAAATATTTTTATATATTTGTCATTTAATTTCCTTATCAGATAAGTGTTTCTTTATCTCAGATGTTCATTTTTAAATTGGATTTGAGAGTTTAGGGTTCTGATTTTTTTCAGTTCTTCATATGTTCTTTGTCTGAGGAATGATTGACGTCTTAGTTACTCTTCTTTCATTGCTGGGACAAAATCTTCAACACTCTAAATGAAGGAAGGAAAGGTTTTTTTAGCTCATAGTTAGTGGAGGTTTCAGAGTTTAAAACAGCTTGCAATATGTTGCAAGCCATTAGAACCGTATTTGCTCAGGAGGGAGGCTCAGTGCCCCTGTGTTCTCCAAACATCTCCTGTGCCTGAGGAGACCTCAGTCACAGACAACCCTGCCCCACACTGCAGGATCTGAAGGAGAGGCAGGGGTGTCCAGAATAACTACCTCTACACTTCCAAGAGAAGCTGCAGGCCTGGTGCAAGGACCCAGTGCATGCTGCCAGTTTAAGGGTTCCTGTCTCTCTGGCCCCACTCCTCAAGCCCTTCCCTGGTCCTCTGATCCACCCCCAAGTCATTCACTGCTCCTCCAACTATGTCTGCCCCATTACTTACATGAGGCTTTAGGGGGACAACCAGATACAAACCATAACAATTTGCTAAAACATTTCCTAGTCTGTGAGTTGTCTCTTCACTCTGTTGCTCTCCTTTTTTGTTTCTGTTCTTTCTTTCTTTCTTTCTTTCTTTCTTTCTTTCTTTCTTTTGTGTGTTTTTGAAACAGGGTCTTGCTATGCAGTTCAGGCTGGTCTTGAGCTCACTTTTATAGCCCAGGCTGGTCTCAAACTTGCACTGATCCTCCTACCTCGGCCTCCCAAGGGCTGGGATTACAGGTGTATCCACCACACCTGGCTTGTTGCTCTCTTTTGAGTCACAAAAGTTTTTTTAATAAAAGGAGATCCCAGTTGCTACTCATTTGAAATATTTCCTGTGCAGTATGGCTTTTGTTGATGAACGCTGCCTACACCTATATCTTCAAGATTTCTGTCAACTTTTTCTTCCAGTATATTTAGTGTTTTTGTTTTAGTATTTAGATCTTTGATGAATTTTGCCTTTAGTTGAGTGCATGGTGATTGATATGGGTCTAGTTTTAGTTTATAGCATGTAGAAAGCCAGTTCTTTTAGCACCATTTATTAAAGAAGCTATCTTTCTCCCAAGGAACGTGCTTGGGCACTTTGTCAAAGACAACATGGCTGGATGTGGTGCCTGCATTGCCTATTCAGTTCCACAAATCCTCAGGTCTGACATCTTTTGTTGTTGTTTTGTTTGTTTGTTCTGCTAATATTGTGCTGATTGTATCACAGTAGCATTGTAGTATAACTTGAGGGATACAGATTTCTCTTCTTTTACCTCTGTTGCTCAAAATTGCTTTTGCTATTCTAGGTCTCTTCTGATTCAAATCAATTTTAGGAACACTTTGTGTAGTTCTGTAAGCTATGTTAATTAGGATTGCATTAAATTGGGAGTATGGCAATTTTTATATCCTCTTTGATCTCTCTCTCTCTCTCTCTCTCTCTCTCTCTCTCTCTCTCTCTCTCTCTCTCTCTCTCTCTCTTCTGTTGTACCAGAGTTTCAACTCAGAACCTTGAACTTGCCAGACAGGCACTTATTCCACTGAGTTATCTCCCCAGCCCTTGATCTCTTTTTTCAGAGTACTGTAATTTTTTGTGTAGAGATCTTTTACTTCCATTGTTAAATTGATTCCTAAGAATTGCACTTTTAAGATATTTTGAAAAGTGTGGTCTCTCTAAATTCTCTCAGTAAGTTTGTTATTTCTGTGAAGAAATACTATGACTTTTAAGTGTTGAGTTTAAACATAGGAGTTTCCATGTCAGTGAAGTTTTTGCGATCTTCTATGTAGAGTATCATGTCATTTGTGAATAATGATAATGTCACTTCTTTTCCTATTCTTATTTCTTGTATTTATCTCTCATCTAATTTCTTTGGCTAATGTTTCCAGAACTATACTGTAATGTTTTTCAGTACCAGGTAGTGAACTTGGAACCTTGCACTAGCCAGACAGACACTTATACCACTGAACTATAACCCTGGCTCTCTAGAATTGTATGGAATAGAGGTAGTGATAATGGACATCCTTGTCTCATTCCTGATTTTAAAGTAAAAGCTTTCTTTTTTTTTTTACTTTTAGTATGACCTTAGCTGCTAGTTTATCATAGATGGCTTTTATCGGATCCAGATAAAGATCATCTATTCCACTTTTCCTTAAGGTTTTTAATCATGAATGTGTTGAGGTTTGTCTCAAAAGCCTTTTCTGCATCTATTGAGATGATTGTTTAATTTTTGTCTTTGACTCTGGTGATAATGGTGTATTACATTTATTGATTTGCATATATTGAACCATTCCTGTATTTTTGGGGTGAATACCATTTAATCATGGAGTACAAATTTCTGGATGATTTGTTGCATTCTGTTTGTAGTGCCTCATTGAGGAGTTTTGCAACTATGTTCATCAGGGATGTTATCATCTAGTTTTCTTTTTTAGTTATGTTTTCTCTGGTTTTGTTATCAGAGTAATACTTGACTATAGGAATGAGTTGGACAGTATTGTTGCCCTGTCAATTTTTTTAGAGTTTGAGGAAGATTTGTCTTGAGTCTTCTCTAAATGTCTTATAGAATTCCTTGGTGAATCCATCAGGACCTGCTCTTTTTCTTTGTAAGTTTTTAATTATATTTTCAATTTCTTCAATTGATATTGGGTTATTTGAATTTTTTATATCTCTTTCATTCTGCTTTGGTAATTCATACTTATCTAAGAATCTGTCCATTTCTCAGGTGTTTTCTGTCCTATGAGAATAAAGATTTTCAAAGTAGGTATTGATGATTTTCTGAGCTTCCACAGGCTCTGTAGTGATAACACCCTTTTCTTACTCATTGTGTGGATTTGAGTATTTGTGGAAGCTCCAAATAGAGGCACTGAACAGGATTCTTTTGATTTAGAATTCAAAACAAAGATGAATTTACTTTCATATCTGCCCATGAGTTATGAACCCAGGAAATCTAGCTGGTTGATTTTTAGATTCTGAAGTAGCAGTAGGGTTCTTAGCCAGGTGTACCAACACATGAAGACTTAACTGACTTGGAAAATCAATTGTCAAGATGTCTTACTTACCTGTCAAGCAGGTTAATGCTGTTTGTTGGCATTAACACTCACCACTGAGTGATTCTACAGGGTGGGTTACTGCTCGTGGCCTCAAGATGTGGCAGTTGACTTCTAGTGAGTCCAGGGAGAAGGGAGCAAAGTGAAAACATGTTTCACAGACTGGCCATGGAAGTCACAACTCAACTTTTACCATATTCGAGTGCTTGCCTATGTTAACCCGAACCAGTAACAGTGCAAACTATACCATGACAACTAACTGGGCAGATTCACTTTGAAGTTTGCAAACCATAAGCTGTGGGCAAGAAAGATACCAAACTAACTTGTGAGAGAAGAAATTCTGGCAACTTCTTTTGACAACTATTCTCAAACATTACCACATAGACACTGGTCCTCCTGACTGAAGCACCTTTTCTTCTACTCAAGTTCATACTGTTCCCATATTTCCAACGTTAGTCCTTTATTAAATTCTACATACACACTCATTTTCCAGGCCATACTTTCATGGCACATCTTTTTTTTTTTCCTTTTTCTTATCTATTGGCAGCTGGAAAAATGGCACCCATGTTCCACAGAACTCACTGTATGTTTCTTTTGTCATATTTATTCTTGCTATGTTTTTAACTTGAAACAAAAATTAACTGTTAAAGAAGGAACCAGCTATAAGATGATGTATTGGTCAGGTTTTTACTTAGAGGAACAGAATAGGTGTAGTATAAGGAATGAGTATTAACACAAAATATAGAATCTATAAGGAATTATAAGATTGGCTTACAATAGTCAGCCACAGAGTCAGATGAAGAAGTGCGCACAGGGCGTCTGCACCCTCCAGACTGAAGAATTCAGTCCTGAGGTCTGGACTTCACTGCAGCACTCCGTGTAAGTCTCTGCCGGCTGATGGGTCTGTGATGGAAGACTGAAGTGTTTGTAACGGACACTGAAGAGTCTGCGACGGATGGCGAAAGATTCAAACTGGAGGCTGGAGCAAGCCAGACGATGAAGTCCAGTCTGAATGCTAAGACTGAAGCTTCTCTGACAAAGTGAAGTGTTGACTCCTTCAGCCCTTTAAAAAGTCTTTTTGTGCTCAGTCATTCTGACGTGGGCCCATTGCACCCTAGAGTGGAACCAATCATACCCCAGGATGGGCCCTTGATCCCGTTCTAGGGAGAAAGCCAATCATATCCTAGGTGGGCCCTGGTCACACTCCAGGGAGGAACCAATTGTACCCCAGAGTGGGCTCCCACCAACAGGGAACCGGGCCGCTGAGTCATTGAGCCAAGTTGACACTTGTATCAACCACTACAGATGGGATACAGGTTTGTAAAAGCTAAAAACCAAAAGCACAGTCTAGAAACTGGCTAAGTGCTGAACTGGGGTGTGAACCTCTGAGGTCCAGCTTAAGTCTCTGAGTTAATTTCAAGAATTCTCTAGAAGAGCCTAGAATAGCTCAAGGCAACACAGTTGGCAAAATGCTGAAATAAGAAATGCTCGGTAATTCCTAATAAGCAATGGGAACATCTTAAACTATGTGCTGTTGTTCTAGAATTATAAATTACTAGTTATTCCCATCTGTGACTTTAGGGTAAACAAGTCCAGACTGAGTTTCTAGAAAGACTAGACTTCTGTACTTTTGGGTCAGTAACTGAAGATCATTTATATTTGCTTCTCTCAGTTTCTTACAAGAAAGGTAGGAGGAGAGGGTGTGTGTGTGTGTGTGTGTGTGTGTGTGTGTGTGTGTGTGTGTTTATTAAAAAAGACATAGATAAATATATAAACTAAGTCTCAAGAGAAGCATCAAAGAGATGGGTGACACAGACCTGCCAGAAACGTGTTAGCCATCTCAGTGCAACTTTTTTACTATTTTCTCTCTATAATGAGAGAATAATGACATTAACTCCCAGATCAGGCTGATTATTATGCAGCAGATATAATGTTAAATTCTTTCCATGCATTATCTCATTTCAGACTTACAAAGCTTTGCAAAGTGGCTATCTTGGTCACTTTCCCCATCACTGGGACAAAATAATTGACCCCTACAACTTAATGATGGAGGGGTTTCTTTTGGTTCACAGTGCTAGTTTTGAGTTAGCTCCAGCAGACAAGTCCAGGATCATTGACTCCAATGTAGAGCCTGCACTGTAGCAAGGCTCAGTGCAGGAGGAGAGCTGTTTACAACACAGCAGCCAGAAAGCAGAAGGATGGAAGAGCAGGAGACAGGAGCACAGCCATCCAGGTCATGCCCCGCGGTGGCCGGCCTCCACCCCAGGCTCCTCTACATGAGCAAGCCAGCCCTTGCACCTCCAGAACCCAGTCACCTTCCAAATACATAAGACTTTGGAGAGACATTTTAGAGCCATCTCTCACAGCTGTAATTGTCATTGTCAAAATTTCCATGTTACTCATGAGCAAGCTCATGTTCAGAAACCTGAGAACCTGCGCAGACTGTGCAGTCATGGGGCTGTTTGGATTCAGGACTAGAGCGGAGCTTGAGCTGCCCTCGACACAGCGTGCTGCATCCCATCTGCATGGGGCATGAAGTATTCTCTACTTGCTGCTCTTGCACTTGCAGTTTGTAGCATTCATCACACATTGATACATCAGTTAACAACTCCTCAGCAGTGCCTTCCTTGGAGCAGAATGACAGGCAAGAGTGCTGCACCCAGCTTACCCAGTGCATGCCTGGGCTCTCAATTTTTATTGGATCTTCAATTCCTCCTACTCCCCTTACTCCAGAAAGTTCCAGGTTCAACAACATGACGTGATCGTTCCATGTAGCGGCCCTATTTGCCTTAGTTCCTAGAAACAATGGTTTTTCAGAAAAATATTAGTTACATTAAAACACATAAAAGCATGCATTTCTCTGGGGGACAATATTATGTTCAGGTGGAGGTGGAAATCCTGAAACAAACCCTGTGTCCAGCGTGTGCAGCCCACACTGTCCTCCTCTTCGCTGCCATCTCATCCTTATTCTGGCTTCTGATTGACTCTCTACCATTCCTAGGACCCAGCAGGTCCAGGTAAGCCTCCTACCAAGAACTTCTCATCCCAGTGTTCCACATACCTATTTCATGAATTAAGCGGGGACGTGTAGGTTCAAGTGCTCATGTTTTGACCCATCGCCAGAGAGCACGTTCTTAGCTCTCGTCACATATCAATACTTCATGTCCTTGACCCTGGATTCCTGGTATCACGATGTGTTTATCTTTCTTTTTCTCCCTCTTTCAGTCTTGTTTCTTACTCTTAGAACATGTGCCCTTCTTCTCTGCCTGAGTCCGGTCAGTAATAATAGTCTCACTTGAAGTCTGGCTCTGTGGGAGCCACACATGGAAGGGATGTCAGCATCTGTCTGGCCTGGATCAAGTTGGTGTCAGTGACCTCCACCCTCTCTGTGGTCACTGCTGGCCCAGGCTTAAAGGCATTAACTCATCCTAGTCATGCCCCATCCTAGGGGGCATACCTTTTAGGCTTTGTGGGCCTCTGATCATAACCACATCATAGATTCTTGCAAGTCATAAGATACCACATCCTCTTTCTTTGGGTACCTATAACACTTTGTATTTCTCCTTTTCTGTCTCACAGTAGAAGGCATGACCTACGCAGGACAGTGACTTGGGGTTTTTCCTCAAATCTGTGCCTGACTGGCCTCTTCTCATGCTTTGTGTCTCAGCTGACAAGTTAATACCAAAAGGACCTTTCTGCATGCTCCCCACCAATATAGTTTTAAGCACATTACAAGTTAAATGACTACACTCATTTTTTACTGTTTGGTTTTTTCCCACTGGGATAAAGGTCCACAGGGCCAAGTACAACATCTGACTTTCCATCACTCTTGCCTCAGGGTCTGATACTGGCTGTACTCAGTGGGAACAAGATGCCAGTGAAGCAGTATCTCTGACTCATTTTATTCGTACATCTACGAAGACGACTATTCCTCCAGAAATTATCATTTGTTTCACTTTATCTTTTCCTGGAAAATGAGCCAAAGATTATGTTTTTTACCTGACATCAATTTAAACTCTGTTGTTGATGATATAAGTCATACTTTTATCACTTAGGAAAAATTATTGATTGCTGTGACTGAAAATAACTGAGGAAAAGTCTGATTATGAAAATCGCTGTTTTCAAAGGAAATTTGTACTCTGTGGTAAAAATTGGGCAAAGAATGCTATAGATGTGAAAGCCACCAATAGGAAATCACTTTGCAAATAGCAATCTTGTAGCTGGAAAGTCATTTAGAAATGTTAATTTGTGGCCAACATCTAGAGAGAAAACATTCTCTCAGACTTTCACAGAGAGAAAACTAATCAAGCAATGGCCAGGAATAATCCAGATGGCTGATGCTGACAAAAGTTCTATAAAATGCTGTACATGGTTTCAAGGTAAATCCTGAGGGGGTCTGACTAACCCTAACCCTAACCCTAACCCTAACCCTAACCCTAACCTTAACCCTAGCCCTAACCCTAACCCTTACCCTAACCCTTACCCTTAACCTTACCCTTACCCTTACCCTTGCCCTTACTAGGTGATCCCTAAGGGGACCCTTAAGTTCTTGATTTTGTCAGACATGAAAGTTACATGTTTTGTTATATAGGTCTTGCTTTAAGTTGCCCTTAATCACCCAGCAGAAATGTTTAAACATTAGACGTAAAAAGTAAAACCAGTGCTCGCTTCAGCAGCACATATACTAAAATTGGAATGATACAGAGAAGATTAGTATGGCCCCTATGCAAGGATGACATACAAATTTGTGAAGCATTCCATTAAAAAAAAAGTAAAACCAGGTAGGTACACTGAGCTGTAAAAGGCTCATGTCAACAGCTTCTGACATTGCAGTTCTGCTGATAGCTCATTACTATTACAGAATATTGGTCTATGCATACAGCTACTTTCTCTTAGCTCAATGGGAAGAAATAGTTGTACCAATATTGTTTAGAAAAGTTATCATATCTTAGATTCTTAGGACCATTGTCTAATTTATCTTGTGAATGTAAGTGCATAGTTTTGCCCTTGCCATGTTTCCTAACTTTTCTGTTTGTTGTCTCTTTGTTGTTTAATCCTTAAGCTCTTGATTTCCATTTAGCTGTGTTATGCCTTTACATTTTTATTTATTTTATTGTATTCTTATACTAGGGAGCCTATGTGATATTTAACATGTAGGTCTGGTTTATTTTACTTATGAATATATATTTAAGATACATCCACTTACATATGAAGTCTTCTAATTTATCATTCTTTAGAGTTGAGTAATATTCCACTGAATAAAGAGAAAAAGAAGGGCTAAAAGGATAGCCAACATTCTGGTCCTAGCCCTTCAAGGTCAGTGAGGACTCAAGACATAAGAGACCTGTACTGTAACATCCTATAACCCAATGGTGTCCCAATTTTTTTCTTCAAGGAGATCACATGGCCACAGAGGAAAGGGATCCACCATGTATAGTGTGCAGAAGGAGAGACACCTAGAGAGAAAATATTCTCTCAGGCCTTCACAGAGAGCAAACTGATCAAGTAACGGCCATGACTCATCCAGATGGCTAACACTGACAAAAGTTCTACAAAACGCTGTACATGGTTTCAAGGTAAATCCTGAGGGGATTTGACTGACCTTGTCAGATACAAAAGTTACATGTTCTGTTATGTAGCTCTTGCTTTAACTTGCCCTTAATCATCTAGCAGAGAAGTTTAACCATGAGACATAAAAAAGTAAAGCCAGATAAGTATTCTGAACTGTAAAAGGCTCAAGTCAGCAGCTTCCAACATTGCCAGTTCTGCTGATAAACCACTACTATTATGGAATATGGGACTATGTATACAATGACTTTCTGTTAGTTCAATGAGGAGAAATATTTGTACCAATAGAATTTAGAAAAGTTATCATGTCTGCATCTTGTACTCTGAACCACTGCGATGAAAACAACAATATACCTTGTATTAATTATTGTGGTTTCCCTACTAATGTGTTTTGAAAAAAAGAAAAACAGCCTCATTTAGAGGCTGCATTAAAAAAAAAAAAAGAAATGTTAATTTCTGCAGTTTGATACAGCTCTTGCCTATTAATTTACCACTTCTTGCTTTTCTATTATATCTTTTGCTTATGGTATTCCCAGGCTTTCTCTAATTTTAGCCATCCAGTAGCCTCACATATGTTACCTTTCTTATGGTAGCAATCAACTTTAAGCTAAGCGTGAAGATCCATGCCTATTATCCCAGCCACTTGCAAGGCTGAGGGTCTCTTGAACCCAAGAGAGTGATACCAGATTGAGCAACATAGTGAAATATCTTTCTCTTACATAAAAAAAGGAAAACATCAACTCAACATTACCAAAGTGATAAGGAGAATTCAGTGGCTTGTGTAACTGAATAGCACAGCATATTTCAGGTATAGGGTGATCCATAATTCAAATGGCATCACAAGGACTGGGTTTCTGGCTAGTAGTTTTTGGCTCTTCCTTTTCACTGTGGGCAGAATTTTTTGAAAGTTTATTTCTAGGTGTGTTAAAGACTACTAGCAGTTGCTGAAGTCTATGCCCATCTTCATTCACGTCTATTGTGTGAGGACTGAGAGAGGGATTTAAGAAGCTGGTTTCATTCTCTGAAGTAATAAGACCATCCTTTGCTTATAGCCCTCAACCCCATCCATTCAGGCCAAGGATGCGGATTGGGCTAATTGTTCAGTTCTAAAATTCTGTTCCCATGTGGGACAGGCTGGCTGTCCTAGCCAGTCAGAGATTCTGTACTGCCCCTTAGTCTCATTCCAAATTGGAAATTAACATATTATTAGAGAAATCAGTAGTGATACTAGAAAGAAAAAGCAATCACTGTCCCTGCTATAGCCTACCTATAGGATCATATGGGCTTGTTGAGATGCCAACTGATTGTTAACTTGTTTATCTAAGTGACTTTCTTTTACCTTATTCAGTATCAGCTTCTATTCCACAGCAAAGGAGGTTACAACCCAGAGCTGAACACAACAGCAACTGCTGGTAAGGAGCTGACAACCAATTAGTAATCCCCGTGCATCAGAATAGGGCATCAGCACAAGTACAACCTATTGTACCCAGAAAAGCCCAGAAGAGGAAGTTACCATCAGAAGAACTAAAGATGGTAGACACTATCTTGGGTCATCAGAGATACTTGCCTTCCCTGGCAGAAGGATGGATGAGAGCAAGAGGTTGAGATTAGTCACCACAGGAAGGAACATAAAGCCTGGACCGGGTGGGAGCTAGGAATGGCAGGAAGTTGCACAGAGGGCAGAACAGAGGTGGGATGGCAACAAAGAGGAAGACATGTGGGCTACATGTGCCAGGCCACGTGTACACATCACTGCTTAAAGAACCGGTGACAGCTGATGACAAGCATTTAAACCACAAATCGAAGAAAAGTGGTTAACAAATGGCAAAACAGCTAGCTTATCTTTCAAAAAACATTTAATGACAAATTTTATTAAGTAAAAACATAAAATGAAATCTTCCTAGCCTTTGTAAGAAAATACAATTGGTGTGTGTGTGTGTGTGTGTGTGTGTGTGTGTGTGTTCATGTGCAATTATGTGCTTATGTATACACATTTAAACTTTACAAATATGCATTTACCATGTGCACAAGAAAATCTAGGTATAATTCAACTGTGTGAGAAAAGCCTGATGGCATTACAGGGCTCCAACTGGAGCACCCTCTTCCCCAGCCCATGCATTGATGCTTTCACCACAATTACTCCATGCCTCATGTCTAGTCCCAAATGCAAAGAAACGGGTGAATGGTAAGATGGCTTGATTATTGGCAGGAAAGATAATAAATATCATAAAGCATTCCTCTGTGTGCATACCAGGAACTGCTGAGGAGATATTTAAGATGAAGTAGGAAGTGTTTCCTTTTAACCCATTCAGCATTTCCTAGTCTCTTTCCGAGGCAAGGATCAGGGCCTTAGGGGCTGAACAGAGTGAGGGACTCAGCTCCCAGGGAGCTAAGCAAGAAGAGCAGTCTCAGCATCCAGGTTCGCTCCAATAATCAAGAAGAACTTAACTAAAGAATATTTTCTCTGTCATAAATGCACAAATTATTCTCTCTGCCTAGCCCAGAAATGTGGGGCCTGACCTTGCCAGAAGGGAATGGTGCCCCTAAACAGCCTGAGGCATCCCTGAAGGAAGGGGCCTTGCCTGCCAGCAGAAGCCTTTCTCCCTAGAAGCTGTAGTCTTGGAGCCTGGAGTCAGCGTGTCTCCAGCTCAGATGTTTTGTCTCGGTCCTCCTCCCTCTGTGGGTGCACTGCTCCCTTGGGTGTTTAAAGACTCTCTACTTTGTGAACTCATCCGCTCTACCTGCACCAGTGCTGAAGGAGAGCAACAGCACAACACACTTTAGGAAACACTAAGAAAAAGTGGTCGGCTCTGAGTGCTAGATGAAATACAGACCTCCACTGTGACCCAGAAATTCCACTCTTGCAAGAAGAGATACGGTGCTCACCAAATACAATGCAGAAACATTCCAAAATGTTGAACTCAAGCAGCCTCAAACAGGGCTCAAACCACACGACTGCCAACGGATTACAGCAGAAAAGTATTATGCGTTATCATACAGTGAAGCTAAGCCATACATAAACACAATTAAGTGTCATTGGTTTTCTGAGCAAAAGGAGCCAGAGACAAAGACAATATAGTAAATGGGTTCATTTATATTATAGGGGTGGTGCTCTGAGATCCCTTAATGGGAACTATTAGTTTGGAGAGAGCCAAAGGGGGCCTTCCTGTTTACTAGATCCTTCCCAATTTTATTCTGACTGGTTGAGCAGATGTTTCCATCAGTCCACACAGGAGCTTTATGCACTTTGTAAATTTTATGTAAACTGCAAAACTATACTAGGATATATGCACAGAAAGACTTCTAATGTCTTATTTAGTATGTTCCTGAAAAAAATATATATATATGGAATTCAAATGTGTGGAAGTTGAATAATTGATTTCTCTACCATAAAAGTGATTCAATTCCCCCCAAAGCCAAAACAGATTATATAACTCCAAATAATATTAATGCATTTCCAATATTCCATGCATATTCACCTTTGCACACAGCGCTAAGCCCGTGGAAGAGCATCTGATTAAAGGTATTGGCAAGTACTAATGCTTACATAATGCTTCTGTACACTGGGCTAAGCCCTGCACATACTTGATTTAATTACATAACAAAGCTGTTAGATATTGCTACCACTAGGATTGCTCCTATGCTTGAATGTGGGGAAACTATTCTCTTTTTTCCTTCTGAGATAATGTCAGTCCGTGTAGTCATTCAGGCTGACCTTGAACTCACTATGTAGTTCAGGCTGGCCTCAAATTCAAGGCAATCCCCCTCCCTCAGCCTCCCTAGTGTTGGGATTATAGGCATGTGCACCCTGCCCAGAAGGATAACTGAAGCACAAAAATTATAGCCAATAATTAACAACATTAGAGCCTAAACCCAGGCTTTCTGGTTGTAAAAATTATGGGCTTATCCCTACTTAGTTCTTCTGTTTAAATAGTTGGTTCTTTGCAAGTCTAATATTTGTCATCTTTATCTCAATTAAATTATTCCGTAGAAATTTAAAATTTTCAGGACTGGCACTAACAATTTAATCTGCCTGTGTTCTACTCAATTTGAAATAATATTTTGTGCAAATTGCAATAAAAGACTTAGGTGAATATGTTGTACCAGCAGATTTCAATCTTGTGCTTAATATGTTACACTGAAACTCAAGATGAACAAAAAGGTGAACTCTTACAAGTAAACTGGGGTGGATAGTCATGGAGGGTGGGGGGGCTGGGGAGGGAGGAGAAAATGTAGGTGTGAGCAGCTGTTTCCTTCTTGACAATATCCCAGGGAAACTGGACAATAGAATTGCAATAGCAGTTTGAAGAAGGAGTAATGGAAAAAAGAAAGAAGGAGAAGAGAAGGAAAAAGAGACAGATGGAGGAGAAGGAGAAATCAAAAATAAAATTAGAGTTGGAAGCTTGCTCAGTCTGAACTGTTGACCAGGAGGGAGCACTGCGCTGTGCTAGTCCGACACTGGCTTTCTCCCCGCTTCTCTGAGGCAGTCCGCTTGTCTATCAGTAGCTGCTGTGAAGTATCTTCTTACTGTAGGAAAGCATGAATTGATAAAAACACTCAAAGTAATTAACCTGAGGACCATGTGTACATTAGGACTCTGGTTCCCAAGGCCTCAAGTAAGGCTCATCCATTTCCTCTAAAAACTAGGGACCTATTTGCTCCCAGAGGGTGGACCTTTCTTGATCTGCTTGTTGTCTCATTCTGAAAAACAAAAAACAAAACAACAACAAAAAAAACCTGTGCTTTCTAATTTTATATGGTGACATTTCTGAACTAGCTTTTCTGTTTCAATACTTCTTAGATTTTGATTTCTTTCCCTTTAAAACAGTAAGAGAGGGAAGGGCTGTGGAAGAGAAAAGTAGAAAGAGAAAGAAATAAAGACAGAACTTCAATTTACACTACACGGTATGATAAAAATAGATTTTCTTCCTTTATCATAATATTACATGTAACCACTATAATAATTTCTGTCTTACCTTTCCAAACTTCCTGCGAGGGTGCCGACTTGTGCGGGTATATATCCTTGTGTTTTCTTTCTATACTCTTCTGAATCATACCACTGCTTGCTTTTGCTTTTTTTTCGTTGTTGTAAACTGAAAATATATGTTATGAAGTTTGCCTTATTTTCCAAAGAGGTTGTATATCTCCTGTATATTGATGAAAGAAATTACTCAACCAGTTCTCACTGAAGATGATCTGGGTTGTTAAAGATACTTTGCCATTTTAGGCAAAGCTATAATAAATCTCCCATATTTGGTATACTCAGATTTAGGATAAGTTCTTGAAATCTAATTGCTGGAGCAAAGTGTATGTGCATTTCAAAAGCTGATGGCTGTTGGCAAACTGCCCCGCAATCCTCCCTCCAAATAGCTTGGAAAGGGCCATTTTCCTCCAGTTTCTTCAGCACTTTGCAACATAAATTTCAAATGTCTCCATTTCCTCTAAGGAGGAAGGACTTGGAGGATGGGCTGGGGTGTGTAGTGCGGGCGACAAGTTCAGTATCTGTGGAGCCACCATCTCTAGCTGCAGAACAGTGATCGTATGGTGAATGATTCTGGTTCTCAACTATCAAGCAGGGATCTTGCAGGGTTTCTGGGAATAGGGAGACTCAACTTGGGTCAACTATGACCTTTTATGGATTGGCCCAAGCAGCTAGGCAAGATGCCTGAGGGCCACATGTCTCGTTAATACAATGATAGTGTTCAGCAATTTCTGAACATAGAAGAACAATTCTGCATCAGCCATGCTGTCACCTTGCCTCTGCAGAAAGGTCCACAGGCAACACCATTGAGCAGGAACCTGAGTCCTCAAATCCAGAACTGGTCTGCAATTGCATGACCCATGAAAGCAACCTTGGATGACCCAGGTCTTCATGGGTGGATGCCTTTTCCTCAGGTAAATGGAGAGGATGCTCCTGTGAAACCAAGCCACCAAACCTACAGAAAGGAGGCGGAGATGGGCACAGTCCTCTTTTGTAAGCTGTCCACCCTAGAGATCATTCTCAGGAAAGGTCTTAATACAAAAACTTTGGGACAGTGGCCAAATTAAATGTGGCTAAGTGCTTAGGGAGAGGTCTGATTCCTACCTCAAACCTACCTTCATGGAGATGGAATTAATGAGATTTTACAAAGCAGAACTCTGAACTCATAGAATAGATAAATCTATTTATGGGTTTAATGTGAGGCGCTCACAATTCATCCCGTGTTTAATTTGAGAAGCTTCTTACGTTCCTCCATTCAGAATAAGATTTAATTTGCTGGGGCAGCTGCTATACAGGGAAAAAAGCAGGACTCAATTTCTGACAGAGCTTCTATTTATGGGCTATGAGACCTGAGAGTCATAATACCTACCCCACAGGTGTTAATGTGAGCATTGAAATGGATGGGGCGGGCCCTGTGGGATGGCTCAGTGGTCTAAAGGGCCTGCTTGGGAAAGCTTGGGCGGCTTCAGGGACCCTGATTCGATCCCCAGCACCACATGCTGCGCCAGCCCTGCCCTCAGGGCAGGCTGAGCTGGCCACAAAAATGAGTGAATAAACAAATAAAGGTTGTGAAACAAGAAAAAAGTAAATAAATAAAATAAAAAATTCTTAAAAAAGAAAAAAAAAAGAAAAAAGAAAGAAATAGATGGGGAATGGGGGTGGGCCCAGGAAAGCAAGAGTGCAGTAGCAAATGTGCTTCATTGGCTCAACTTTCCAGGTCACAGCAGCCCTGGGAGGTGAAATAGGTCACACATGTGGATCTCCCTTTCTGGCCAAACTCAAGATCCCAGAGGTGTTTGGGCAATTCGGGGTGTCCATATAAAAGTATCCCTAGAATCTTACAAATGTAGACTTCACTATCATTCCATAGGATTCTTGAGGTTCTGAGTTTCAACCTCTGCTCATTGCTGGGGTCCTTGGAGCCCTCAATCGTGGTGAGTGTATCAGTACAACTCTTCCCCGTGTGGATGCTTCCGGGGCCTTCTCCTACTGAAGCTCCTAGAAAGCCATGCCTTCACTGGCTGGTCAGGAATACTGCTGGTCTGTGTGCCTGTGTCTTTCTCTTAAACAAGTAGTATCCCTCAAAAGGAAACTGCCCTCTCTTATTCATGACTTCATAAAAAAAAAAAAATCATGGCACAAACCATGTGGCCTAGGTGAGTATGACATTCATTTTGCTCACAAACCCACAGTTTGAACAAGACTCTGTGGAAAGGACATCTCAGTCTCATTTAACAGAAAAGATGGAACTGGAGTCATGGGGAGGCTCGTTCACCCCCATCTCTGACAGCTGATGCTCACTACAAGTGGCTGCTTTATTTGAGGCTGGGACCAGACACTTTTCATGGCCTTTGTATATAGCTGGTTCCTGCATGTACATGGTATGGTGTTAGAGCTTCTGGGGTATGGATTCCCATGTACAAGAGAGATAGCTGTTTTTCCCTCTTCTGTCCTAGACTTGGATATCACTCAGCATGACTGCAGTACATAATAGTTGTTAGAAACAAGTCACTTCTAACTTCTGAAGCTGACACATAATTAATAGGAAGGAAATTAGACTCTACCTCTTGGTGGTAGAAGTGTCAAGAATTTATAGACATATTTTAAAACCACCACACCCCTACGCTCAACCCCATAAGTATTACATTCTGCAACATGGGCTAAAAACCTGCTTTGCCTGGCATTACCATGTTCTGAGTCTTTATTATGATTTATTAATGAAACACCTTTTGCTGTTTTATTGGCAGTGCTTGCTCGCAGTCCATTGGCTCACGAACTGAAACATACGTCCCCTGGTGCTCAGTTGGTAAAAAATGACAATCTTCTGCATTCAGAATCGCACTTTTATTTGGTAAGCAAAGTTTCTGTTTGTGAGCTGTATTTGTAATGACTCCTGTTTGACAATCCCCAAGCCACTACCTACATCTACAGCATAGATTCAGTTGAACTGACCTTTGCTCTGTCTCTCACCTTTCTTGGGCCAGCAAGGGGATGTTTAACTCGTGGTGGTGACAGAGACATAATAGAGCAAGTTGAAACAGGTGAGACCTGATGAGTCTTGGCCTCAGAATCCATTCACCATCCCTTCTACCCACATGCCATTGGGTAAGGCGAATCAGATGGTGAATGCCAAGGTCAAGAGGCAGGAAATGGTGCTACATCCACTAATACTTTAAAAAAAAAACAAAACCAAAGTTGGTTATGCAGGCTCCCCTATAAGTCAATCTTTTATTTGTCCCTTTTTTCTTGTCTTCAATGTAGGGATCACAAATACTGCCTTCTCCAACTTCTGCTGTCATGCAAATTTTGGTGCATGGAGTCCTGCATCCCTTGTAGATGATTTTGAACACACCCAAAACCTTTCTCAATACAATGTCCCATAGAATCATTTCACATGGGTGGGATATGATGCATGCAATAAACCACAGTGAGGGTCAATTTTTTTCCTACAAAGTTCTTATGTCCTTAGTCTAGAGTCCTGACCCCAGCTATGCTAAGGTCTTCTGGCTTGCCTGGATATACTGAGACATGAAGGTGAGGACCACTAGGGCTTCAGACACAAAGGATGATAGCCATTAGCATTTGATTTATGTAAACTGAATTCCTCTGTTTTTAATGCAATAAGGAAAATCTAACTGATATCGTCTTATACACAAATCATGAATGAAGAAAATATCTTGAGATCTTTTTAATCAACTTTCTGTATAGATAGGAGATTGGTTATATAACATGGGGAGGGGGAGGGAAGAATGGAGGGAGAATAAGCAAGAGAAATAGAGATTTGGAATCAGGTGCCCAGAGCTGATTAATGTTATGTGAGTCATGTGTTCCTATAAAAGATGCTGGTGGCAAGGATTTCAAGATAGAATCCCATAATCCTTTTCTCAGATGTTTTATTTTATTGCAACCCAGAGGGTGTCACAGACTAAAAAAAATACCATCCAGAGGTAAACATTTTCCTTCAGATTCATAAATACCACCTTACAAGTCAAATAGTAACAAAAGTTGTTCCTCTGAGAGACCTTTCCTCTCTTCCTCAATTGCAAGGCCCACAGAGGTCAAGAGCACAGGGCAACAGTGAGGACTGACATTGACAACGGAAGAATCAAAGCTGTAAAGGAGGACAGGAACATGACGGGGCAGCAATCTGCGCAAGGCAAACACCGAGGATGTTCCAGAGGAAGGAAAACTGAACTCCTCTTCAGAATCTATCAGAGTTGACAACGACCAACATGAATTAACAAGTCCACCAGGGAGTAGCTGATCTTCCAGTCTTCTAGAAACCTTGTTTTGCTTTGATCTTTCTTGAATTTTCACTGTCCAGATAAGATCACCTTCTCCTAAGCATGATAATCATCTCTCCGGAGAGAATTTTCACCTGCTAAAAAGAGGTCAAGATTTTATGATTGAAAACTACCTTGGAAAAAGTGCCCATTGTGCCTAGGACTAAAGCATCCTATTCCTGGGACAGACTAGAAGACTCATCCAGAATATGGGATTATAGTGACTGCATTAAACTCATCCTTATTGCAAAATATTCAATGAAAATGTCTCTGAGACACATCAGCCTATGCAGTCCAAGTGCTAATTGGTTTGCAGTTCTCCTAATCAGTGGGCCATCTACCTGGACAGCTGAGTGGCTGGCTGGAAGCCCAGACCCTACCCAGGCAGTTTTACAGCTCCCAGACTTTGGAAATTTCACAGCAGCGACAATTCCACACCTTGTCCACATGTGGGCATGCCCACCCACGCATACACACCTTCTTGCTAAGATGTAACAATGATAACAGGTTCTCACTGAGTTGCTAACAATCTCATTAGGCTGTTTGCTGTGAGAAGAAAAGCGAAAGTGCTTCTAACTCGGCTGCAATACTTCATGCACAGACTACAGAGTTGCTGAATCTGACTCACTGCAAGTGAGGACCAAGGGAATTAGGGGGCAGGAGGACCAAGATGCAAAGCTCTAAGTATCTCTTCTGTCAGTTGCTGCAGGAAGGCTATCATTCAGTGTTTCCCTTCTGCTTGTCACATATTCTCTAGATAGCTAGGATACTTCTCAGAGTTCAGGTGTTTTAAATAGGATAACAAAATGGCCTTTTTGGAAGAAAAGAATTACATATGTCTCCAGTGTTGATATGAATTAATTCTTTTACAACATAATGTCAGTGTGTGTAAGCATAAAGCTCCACTTTAACTATTTATCTTCATAGCTCATATAGAAGTATATCACAAAACACATTTATAATTTGAAAAGGTAGAAAGACATAAGAGCCACTGTATTTGGAATATCAATTTTAATTCAGTGTAACATCTTGTATTACCTTCCAGAGACTAAATTTCCATTGGAACGGTGAACAGGACACTGAGTGCTCTGCTTCTGGAGTATTTTTTCATTCTGATAAGCTGACAGTGCAGTGCAGTGCAGTGTGTGATGATTCAATTCTCATCATGCTCCATGATATTGCCTGCCTGTGTGAACAATAATGTAAGCTTAGTTCTTGAGACAAGTGGACTGGGGCCAGGAATATAGCTCTGTAGCTTAAGCGGCCACCTCGCAAGAGCAAGGTTCTGAGTTCAATCCCCAGTTCTGAAAAAAAAAAAAAAGTTGCAAAGTCATAATACAAGTGGACTGCAGACAGTATTTGATCTTTACTTGAGATGGACAATGGGCATAAAGTAGAAAAGGCCAGTAAGATTTTTCATCTGTTTTTTTTTTTTTAGTTTTCTTTTTCCTCCCTCTTTCCCTCCCTCCATTGCTTTCTTCCCTCCTGTTTTGCTTTCTCTCTCTCTTTTTTTTTTTTTTTTTTTTTACCAAAACACAAATGCAAACATAGGAAACTGAAATGAAGAGTAAGAGTAGTGGTCTTTAAGATCAAGAGTAGGTTCATTATTGTTTTTATTTCTATTATTATTGAACCAAAACCACTGTTGGTCAAATAATATTTTTTCAGTATGAAAAATTGCACTCCACCTTCTCTTTGCAGGAAGCTACTTCCATGCACCTGCGAATTGCTCCCGCTGCCCCTGCAGTCTTCTGGTTTTCCCTCCAAATTAGGATGAGTGCATCGGAACCTAACATTGCCATCTTGGCTACATCTGTGCACCTACTGTCTTCAAGAGAGCTTTTCCAATCAAAGCATTGCTAAGTCCTATTTTTATAGTGTGGCCAAGAAAAGGTTAAAATTGCCAAGAAAATGAGCTGCTCTGAGGCTTTTGAAATGCCTGACTCTGTCTGTGTACCTTAGAGAGTAAAGCAGTCCATTCCAAAGTGTTCTTCAGCATTCAGGAAAGGCTAAATGGTGCCTGGCCTTCTTGGAAGAAAGTGGGTGACTTTTGTGAGCACAGACCAGAACTGGGGTGAGGAGGTAAATCAGGCAAATCAGCCATAAAAATTAAGGAAGTGACAATAATCTTAGTAATTGGTGTAAAATAATAATTTAATGAAATATTTTCATAGAAATCAAAATTAATGCAAAAATCTGAGAAGAATAACAAGATCATAAAGACCAGTGCTCTATTAAGTCATATATTTTGATCTTTTATTTATTTATTCATTCATTCATTGACTCATTTATTTGGTAGAAAGTCTCCCTATGCAGCTTGGACTCAGTGATCCTTCCTTCTCAGCCTCCTTAGCACTGAAACTACAGGCGTGAGCCACCATGCTTGATTCTGGAGCTGGCATGCATGTGGAACCTGGAGGTTAAACCCATGTCCTTGTGTTTGTCAGGCAGGTGTTTAGGTGTTATCTCTCTAGCCTATTGAGTCATATTGAGTTTGAAATAAAATAAAAATTATATGTCCATATATATATATATATATATATATATATATATATATATATATATGTGTGTGTGTGTGTGTGTGTGTGTGTGTGTGTGTGTGTGTGTGTATATACATATATACATATATATGGTTTTATGTATTTTGCTAGTGGCTTTTTTCCCAGAGCATTAAAGTAGTTAGCAAAAAAAATATTATATCTATCTACCTATATGTGTGTGTATTAAAATGGACATAATATTCAATTTTTTATTTATATAAAAATGGAATTTATAATGTTTCATCTTAATTTCAGATTTAAAATAATTGGCACATAAAGAGAAATTGTCAACCTGACCATTAATAATGAGATAGCAATTAAGTAGATTTTGAAAATAGTGTTGATTTGCATGCTTCTATTAAAATCAGAACAATCGTTTTCTTCCCTCTACCTCAGGCTCCAATGAGATTAGGCAAAGCAGCACTTTGGACTATTAAAATCAGAACAATCGTTTTCTTCCCTCTACCTCAGGCTCCAATGAGATTAGGCAAAGCAGCACTTTGGACAAAGGAGAGCATAGACTGGAAGAGTAAATAATGTCCCAAACAAAATAAAGACCAAGTGAATACTAGTGGTGATCAGTATTATTATCCATGTTTCTTCTCATGGACTTCAAAGCGGAGCCAGGATTTCTGGGTTTTTTGTTTTTGTTTTTGGTTTTTGTTTTTATCTTTTTGAGACAGGGTCACACTCTGCAGTTCAGGCTGGCCTTGAGCTCACTTTTGTAGCTCAGACTGGTCTCGAACTCACACCGATCCTCCTGCCTCAGCCTCCCAAGTGATGGGATTATAGGTGTGCGCCCCCACACCCAACTAGGGCCAGGACTTCTGGCTGACTGTGTCAAACATGATTCTAAGCAGTTGCAGGGAAAACTGTGAGAACAAGCTGGACAGTGCTAAGGTATGACCAAAATCTCCAAGTGCTTCTGGGGGCCCATGGTGTAGGTTTTCACTGGGCATAATCTCCATGGCAACCTGTGTAGTAAAGTTCTTCATTTTACTTGCCTCTCTCCACCTCCAATGCCTTTTACTTCCTTTCTTCACGTGGGTGGAGTAGAGTTCAAATCCTATAGGAAGGAGGGTGAAACAGAGGCAGCATGATGTTGTGGGAAGGTCTGAGTCAACGTGTGGTTTCCAAATTATAGAAACCCGTGCCACTTTGTGAAAAAGGAGACATAAAGCTTGCTGTTTAGAGATGTTTTCAGATTGAATACTCTCATTTTTATAGAGTGGGTGAAGCAGTGCCCAGCACATATTATGCCAAAAATAAGCAATTATTAATGGAAAAAGAAGGAAGAGTGGTTTGTTTTCCATAGCTGGCTAGCAAGTTCACCACAAGCCGGAAAGGCCTGAAACAAGACCCATTTCTCTCTGAGCTTAGAGGTCTCTGTGAACTTGATGGGTTTCTCTCTTTGACATCCCTTAAAGATCCAATCAACATAACAAAAACCTACGTGGGGGATCTTTAGAAGAATCTGTTTCTAAGTTCCCTTACATTGTTTGAGGCATCCAGTTTCTTGTGGCTGTGAAAGAAAAGTTCTCATTTCTGCTGTAGCTTTTAGAGAGGGAAGACTCAGATTCTTATTTGTCATATCTCCAAAATCAGCGTGACATTCTGATTATGAAAATCTCCGGACCTCTTCATATTCCTTTTCTGTTGCCAAGAGGACAAAACGTTATTATTTAAAGGGGCTCATATTAATTACATAGGATCTGCTACCTATGTCATCTTTCTGTCTTAATAACAACCACTTAACAGCCATTTAACATAATCAGGGACTAATATAGCAGTTTCCAAATATTGAAGTGTGGAAACTTGAGAACCACTGTTAGAATTCTACCTACAACAAGATGGACGAAAAGAGAATAACAATAAGTTAGTGCATTTTTCAAGGATGTGTAATCTTTCATTTAACCCTAAGTAATAATATCTTTGGAAAGTAATGCTTTTGCTTTAGATGGAAGAAAGATATAGCCATCAAACTACTATTCCAAAGCTTCAAAGTTAGTAAGTCTAATTGATAACTGCATAGTTCCATCTAAAAATGATAAAAAGTACTCAGTGAATGCACAAATCAGGCTGCAATGGTAGGCTTTATGTCTTTCATTAAAAATAATACAATCATTTCAGAGTTACTCAAGACATCCACTTACTTTATCATCTCTGATATTTATCATCTTTTCTCAACTTCTGAAGATTTATTGTTCTATAATTTTATGTGTAATAAACTATAATTCTCTCTCAGTCTCTCTGAGAGTGTAGGAAATAACCAATTTTGCCTACCTATCAGGTAGTTTACCTTGTTGTTTCTTCAACAGTTTCTAGTGCTCCATGAGAGTTGTCTACAGGCATATGATTAGAACTAGCTTTCTAGTTCTAAACCTCTAGTTCTGGTATACAGATGTTGTCAATTAGATGTTTACAAAAGATTTGCAAACTTATGTTCTGAGAAAAATCCAGTACATTTTTCATTAGATCACTTACTCTGTTCCAGTGTGAGATCTAGAAGATTTGTCTGTGAATGGCCTAGGTACACTGTTGAACTTCATTGATTTGGTAGTCCTATAAGATTGTGAGACCATACCTGGGTTCCTTTTCTATGAGACTGGACAAGACCGCATTCAAAATTCAAAAACGATGTCATTTTGCCAAAGGTTTTCCCTACAGGACAAAATTGACAGTTGGTGTAGTGATCCCTACTGTGAGCCCTAGTAGGCTTAATTTGGGACCCTTAAATAATTTGTTCCCAAAACTAAATTTGAAATAACGAGTCAGGGTCTCTTAAAGCTAGTTGTTAACCATTGAGTCTCTATTTTGTCATTGTTTTTTTGCATAAATTCTTTTTGTGAAATTCTAACTTCTTTCGAGAACCAGAAGGAAGATGGATTTTTCCCCTATTAATACAGGATAGACTGGGAAGCAATGTGACCCTACATCATTAAGTTGGGAGTTCTGGCTGTCCTTGGGAGAAAGCCAGTGGCCCAGGAGAGAAGCCAGATGGGGTCACAGACCTCAAGCTGACAAATGTGGCAGTAGAGGATTCCAGGAATTAAGATCAGAGGCTGGCCAGGAAAGACAGCCACTTGTCCAGATGCAAAACCCCAGAGGAGTGAAGGTAAAGGCTGCTGAGTCATGAGGGAAACTGCTCAGCAGCAAGGGTCAGAGTTAGGACAAAAAAACAGGGTATAAGGGGCAAAAGAACAGAGAGGGTGGTATCTGCCAGGCCCCGAGGAGTTGTGGGTATCATCGATTGTGTGTTTTTGTTCAACCCTTCTTATGATTTTAACATGTCTACCTAAATGGAACAATAAGCCCACCTGGCTTTGCTGTCAGGGGGCTGTGAAGAAAGGAAAAGAGCAGAGAGAACGAAATGAAGCCATCCGTGGAAACTGTCCTCTCTTCTTTGACCATGCCATCACAGTGCTAAGTTTTATCTGGGGAATGTGCTAATCTAGAACAAAAGAACGGGGCCAGATATGACTCAATCCTCTGCTGCTGAGAGAGCTGACACCCTCCCTATGCAAGGGGAGAGGATGGAAGACCTCGCGCTGAAGCTTTTACTCCGCTTAGGAGAGGGGTTATAGACCACAGTTTATTTATTCTAATTACTTTTAAACAACGCCTTCGCTGGTGCTAATTTTTAAAGCCCTATTTAAGTCCCAACTCACTTAAGGTTTATTGAACAACAGGTTCTAGTAGATCTGTGTGTTTTCTTCTTTAGAACAATGTCTTTGTTTCTAGTGATTTAACAATAACATTGAGTAACCAAGTAAAACAACTCACCCAAAATAATGTCTTCTCTGGACATAGTTGACCTAGGCAATGAGGACATGGGTGGAAAAGATACATCAGAATGCCAATGAATAAATATAGCAAGAAAGACAGAATTAGGAAAGCACCCTTGGAAGCCGCAACAATAATAATTGTCTCAGACAAGGATTGGTAATGAACATGAGTGGGCGAAACCACAGTGACAAACAAGAGACTTGTATGGTCTCAAAGTATCTCCCTGGGACTGGTGAGACAGCTCAGCAGTCTAAAGTGCTTGCATGAGCAAGCTTAGCCAAGTGTACACGAACTGTGGCTTGATCGCTGGTATCACATGCCACGCCAGCCCCACCCCCAGGGTGGGCTGATCTAGACACACACACACACACACACACACACACACACACACACACACACAGCATCTCCTTCAAAAATACTGATTCATTACAATAAAATAAAATAACTATTTCACAGTGAAGTAGCCTGGAAGGTGCCATATTGCAGCAATTAAAGACAACATTGCAGAAAAGTGGGATAAATCATCACGTTCCACATGATACACTGCACTGAGCAGAACGCAATATTATTTCTGTGATTTTCCTGCAACAATTGAATTGTCTGCATCTAACTGGAGAAAACTTCAGACAAACCCAAATTAAGGGACATTTGACTGAATTATTGGCCTCTACTTTTGTAACGTGTCAAGATGATAAAAGACAAAGAAAGGTTGTGGGCCACTGCAGATTGAAGGAAGACAAAAGGACGTGGTAGATTAGAGGGGCATAGCAAACAAATGCTGTCTGCGGTCCTGCATTAGTGAGCGTTAGATGGCTGATCTTGGCAGCAGGTCCCTCACAGACTCGATCCAGAAGCTGTATGGGGCAAATTAATAGCTGCGTTAGGTCTTGGCTTAAGAGTCTGGCATTTAGTGGGACAACTAGTGAACTTCTAATAAAGCCTGCATATTGCACAATAGTATCAAAGCGACATTAATGTCTTAATTTTGATCACTGTGTGTGATGACAGAAGAAAGTGTATGAAAGCATATCATTGTGCACCCTTTATCCAAATATTGAATAAATCTGATGTGTGTTTGTAAGTACGTTGTACATAGGTGATAGGCGATTGATACATAGGTCAGTGAATTTGTGAATTTTTACGATTTGCTGAGGATCTAGGTAAAGGAAATAGAGGAATGCCTTGTTAAGATTGTTGAATTGTTTCTGTAAGTCTTGAAATATTTCAAAATAAAAGATAAAAGCAAAGTTATTTTGTAAAGACATAGATTATGTAGCAAGAGCTTCCCTCATAGCCTTTGGCAAGACATCATAAAAAGACAAATGGATTTGCAAAACACAGGGTCTTGTAAGGGCTCAAGGGGGGAGACACAATTTTGAGAAGTAAAAGAGAACAATCATTTCCTATAAAAAACATTAATTTTGAGATAAGCAACTCATTTTCTTCTTCATCCTTAAGAAAAGACATTTAAGGTCACAACTGAGGAGTGAAATCAGTTGCGTTATGTTGTTATACAAAAGACTTTTGGCTCACAGTTCACCTTAACCAACCATACATTCATCCAGGCAGTTACATGGCTATGAGATTCTGAAACAATAAGAAATCTGTGTTTGAACTCTGTCCTTAAACTTCAGAACACAATGCCTAAAACCCTTGCTAATTTCCTAAGCCACAGAGTACTAGGTCCACCTTTTGTCATAACACAATATTCAATCCCCAATTCCAGTTCCTCACACAAGGGGGCTTGACTAAGTCCCTTGCAATTTGCTGGGTTATAAAGACATATTCCACACTGAGGCGATGGGCCTTGAGCCCCTGCATGAGGACTGGCTGTCTGAAAGACCAGGTCTTGATTACAAGTGTGAAATGATCAGCCTCAGCCCCATCCCACCCTTGCATAAAAGAAGGGTTAAAGATTTCCAAGGTGAACAATGCCTCCAAATAAATTCCCCAATGATGTGATTTGGAGCCAGAATAGATACAGAGAGCAATGAAAAGTGAAACACAGACTATATTTTGCTTGAAGTGGATGTAATTAAACTACAAAATTTTTCAACAGAAGCCTGTGAAATATTCCTTCAGACGAACTTGAGGGAAAGACTGAGGAATGACTTGTAAGATATGTCCCATGTCTAAGATGCTGCAATAAAGCTCACCAAGTAACCGTGTAATTTAACATTGGATTCATTATTCCCAATAGAGAAATATTTTCCTTAAAGATACTTAAAATGTTTAGACGTTTGTTCTGCCTACTTTTTCAAATGTGACAAGATTTTGAGTTATTGCTTCACGAAGGAACTGGAACACATCCTGAGATGCTGTTTACTTCTTAACTGCTTTGCTGTAAGCTGCTGTTTTAAATTCTAAATAGCTTAATAAAACTTTCCAACAATTTCAGCATTTTTCTAAATTCAAAAGGCCATCTTTATGGCTTTTGGAAGAAAGTCCAGGAGTATTGTCACTAATCCATTTCAGGCTGAAATCTAATTTTAACAGATGAACTAACAAATGGAGTGATGTTGTTTAAAAGCTCCTAACAGCTCATCGTGCATGTGACTGACACCCAGTGACCTCACCCACTGACTCAGAGACAGGAGCATGTGGTACTTAGGAAATCCCATTTAAATGTCTGCCTCAGCCACTCTGCCTTTGGCCAATGGGGAGGCTAAGCCAGCTACTGCATTGGCCTCAAGGCTGTAAAATTGCAGGAGTTTATAAACTTTTCACCTAGGACAGTTGGGGAGTGGGAATGAGAAGAAAAACTCCTGGGGATAAGCTTTGATCTGGAGCCTTTCATTCTTTGAAGTAGATGTTTCCCAAACAGATCGGGAACCAAGGCCAGGGCTTCCCAAACCATGTGGCACAACTGCTTCAACAGCATAGGATAGCTCAAGAAGTAAAGGGGATTCTCATGATCTCAAAAGAACCTGAGGCTCCAGGAGGAGAAGCAACTTAATTAATGCTCATTCCCTACCTAACTGGATTGGAACTGAGATCAGATGCTGAAGTTCTTTCAGAGACACATCTGCTAGGCCCTGAAGAGTAACTGTTCTTCGGCTGGATTCACGTTGACACCCAGCCTTCTACAAACTTGGCTCACATTTCTTGCCTTTCCTTCCCACACCTTTTCTTGACTCATGGCCACTGTTCCTTTCCCTATCCCTGCAAGCTATTCCTTCTGTCCCTCTGTACTTGGCTCAGTGATGTCCCATCCAGAAAGCAAAAATATGAGCGATCAGTGTTAGATAGCTGATCTTGGCAGCAGGTCCCTCACAGACTCGTCCCAGAAGCTGTTTGGGGCAAATTAACAGCTGAAGCACATAGCCTGGCAAGGGCTGCTCAGTGTGCTGACTGAGGGGGATCTTGCCTTTCAGTAGATTTCTCCTTCCTGTTGTAAATGTCATGGTTGACACAGCAAGAATGGGATAAGAAAGTTTTCATGAGACTTGGGATTTGGCAGGGCTCAAATTCCTTCAGTTAAGTATTCCGATGTCCCAGACTTACTTTTCTGTTTTAGAGCTGATGGCTATTTAACGTAGACTAAAGGTCATGTTAGGCAGCTGGCCATAGAAGATGAACATATTTTTTTTTTCTCTTTAGAGACAGGGAAAGTGCACCCCCTAATATCAACCAGTTAAAGAACATTGTTTGCTGTCTTCAGTGTATGAGACATAAACCTCAAAGTGCAGCAAGAAGTACTTCATACTTTGGCTTTATCTGTCCTCATGATAGCCAGTTTATTATGTAAAGCCCTGTAGATTTTACATTCAAAATCTTTCTTGAAAGCACCAATCTTCTTCCATTGACCATTGCTACCATCCCATCCTCCATTACTGCTAACTCTATGGCATTACTATACTGGCTGGTACAGTTTATCTCCAGGGTTGTCTCTTTGTATTTGTTTTACTGGTGGAATGACCCATTCACCATTCAGTTGCCAGAGGTAGTTTCTCAAAAGGTATATCATCTCCTTTGCCTCCTTGATTTGTACAGTTCTGTTGTACTACATAGTTTGCAAGTTTAGTGCCAGTAGGCTGCCAGCGTTCACAATGTCCAGCCCCCGCCGGCCCTGCAAACGTCATCACATGCTACACTTCCTCAGCTCTAGGCACACTGCCTACCAAGCTGACTCCTACCTGGGCTTCTTGATATGCTTTCTCCTTTGCCTGTAGTAACTTCTGCACATCAGTGAATTCTCAGATCAAATACCATCTTATGGGCAAGTTTCCAATTAGCCTGGCAAGGTTCTGCCTCTTGGACACTTGTTGTAACCTGGCTTTTTGATTCTAGTCATAGCTGATGGAGTTTTAATCCTTTGGGTGATTATTCCTTCAAGTGTTGATTCCTTTCTTCTGATAGCTTCAATGATTAAGACTTGTGTCTGATACTGGGCAACAAAGATAAGGCAGGAGGCATTGCAATCCCTGACTTAAAATTATACTACAAAGGTACAATGATAAAAATCAGCATGATATTGGCAAACAAGAAAAAATAGACCTGAGGATCAATGGAATAGATTAGAAGATGCAGAAGTAAATACCAATATACCCAGCCACCTTATCTTTGACAAAAGGGTCAAACATGTATACTGGAAGGAAGATAGACTCTTTAACAAATGGTGCTGGAACAACTGGCTCTCTACATGCCGAAAACTAAAACTTGACCCAGGTCTATCACCATGCACTAAACTAAAGTCAAAATGAATTAAAGATCTAAATATTAAAATAGAAACACTAAATCTCCTGGAAGATAAAGCAAGAAGAAGAAACTGGTGTAGGCAAACAAGTTCATGGACAAAATTTAAAATGATTGTGTAATACTTGAAAGTATTAACAACTGGGACCTCCTCTTGTTGAAGTTTTTGCACTTCAAAGAAATTACCAACAGAGTAAAAAAGACAACCTACAGTTTTTGAAAAAATCTTAACTAATAGGTATTCAGACAAAGGCCTTCTATCTAGAAGTGATGAAGACCTAAAAATATAAAATTTAAAAACCCAGTCCAGAAATAGGAAACTGAGATGAAAACACACTTCTCAGAGGAAGAAATATTAGAAGCTAAAAAACACATGAAAAAATGCTCCACATCACTAGCCATCCTTGAATTCCAAATTACAACAATGATGAGATACCTTCTCACCCCAGAGAGAATGACTATCAAAAAAATCAACCAACAACAGATGGTTGAAGAGGCTGTGGGGAAAGAAGGAACACTTCACTGTTGGTGGGAATATAGACCAGTGCAAGCATTATGGAAAGTAGTGTGGAGACTCCTTTAAAAACTAGGACGGAAATACCGCTCAATCCAATATCCTCCTACCGGGAATTTTCCCAGAAGAACTGAAAACATCATATTATAGTGATATTTGTGCACCTATGTTTATAGCAGCATAATTTGTGATAGCCAAATCTTGAAAACAACCAAAATGCCCAACACCTGAAAAATGAATGAAAAAGATGTAGTGTTCTTATACAAAAGAATATTACTCAGCTATAAAGAATGATAAACTCAAAGCCTTCATATATAAGTGGGTGTATCTTGAAGGTATACTCATAAGTGAAATAAACCAGACCTACATGTGTAAATATCATATAGTCTCCCTAGTGTAAGAACCCAAAGGAAGAAATAGAAATGGAAAGGTATAACACAGCTAAATGGAAATCAAGAATTTGGGGATTAAACATAAAAGAGACAGCAAGCAGAAAAGTTAGGAAACATGGCTGGGGCAAAACCATGCACTCACATATACAGGATAACTAAGACAATGGACCCAAGAATCGCCAATGGGTTTTTGAAACTAGCAGTTAATTGGCAGAATTCTCACCCTGCCTAGCTACATATGTCAATATCTGGGAAGCAAGCAACTATACTGAGGATAGCAATGTGCAATACTAAAACCATGCTTAGAATACCTGTCATTCTGGTCTACTAGATGTGTGCTCCTTCTAATGTCATATCAATTATTGCTATGCTCTCAAGTAAATGTTAAAAAATTAGGTAATAAAAGTGAATAAAAGACAGGGGGAAATGCCATAGGATTGACCTGCTACAATTTTGTATATGATCAGATTCCTAAATATCTGTGTAAATATGTGTAAATGTGTGTTTGTTTTTCATCACATTCCATAGGGATTTATTAGAATATCAATGTTTGATTAAAAGTACTGATTCCATGTTAAGTCTAAGGCATTTGATGTTCAGAAAGAGAGTGATGTTAAGCTCAGGTGCCTATCCTGTAGGGTAATAATATCACTAAGCTCCTCTTATCACTAAACTCCTCCTCTGGAGGGTTAACTCAAGATTTCAGGCCAAAAATCAGAGAAGAAGAGCTACAAGAATAGCCAATATTTTGGCCCTAGCCCCTGTAGGTGAGTGGGGACCCAGGACATAAGTGAGCCTGTAATGTAACATCCTGTAACTCAATGATACCCCAAATTTTCTGTTCAAGGAGATTATGAAACCATGGAGGAAAGTGATCTATATGTATAGTATGCCTATGGAGAGTCACCTAGAGAGAAAACATTCTCTCAGACTTTCACAGAGAGCCAATTGGTCGAGCAATGGCCATGACTCATCCAGATGGCTGACACTGACAAAACTTCTCCACACATACTGTACATGGTTTCAGGGTAAATCCTGAGGGGATTTGACTGACCTTGTCAGATATGAAAGTTACACTTTTTATTTATATAGGCCTTGCTTTAACTGGGTCTTCACCATCCAACAGAAAAGTTTAACCATGAGGTATAAAAAGTAAAGTCGTATTAATATGCTGAGCTGTAAAAGGCTCAAGTCAACAGCTTCTGACGTTGCCAATTCTCCTGGTATCCCACTACTACTATGCACTATTGGACTATACATACAACTACTTTCTCTTAGTTCAATGAGAAGAAATATTTATACTAATAGTGCTTACAAAAGTTATCATGTCTGCATCTTGCACTCTGAACTACTAGGAAGACAACAATATGCATTGTATTAATTATTGTGGCTGTTCTACTGACCTGTTTTGAAACTGTCTCATTGTGATTTCTTTCTCATTAAAATTAATAAAATCTAAAATAATATAAAAGCCATAAAAGAAAAGTAAATGCATTTATTTGCACATAATGCTTTAACTTTTCACTGAACTTCTACTTAAATTTTATCTCAAATGTTTGACATTGGATAATAAATTATTCCAAATACAAAAAAAAATTGTGTCTGGTTTTATCTTCTAACTATTGAATTCCTAGTGCTGTGAAAGATTGTGAAGTATCTCACAAAATTAATCTCTTCAAGGCACATTTAACTTTTGCTTATATAAATCAATGCCAGGCACAAGAATTTCAGAGAACACTATTAACTTACTACCTCTGTTTTCCCACAGGCTTATATAATGACAATAATCTTAGGGACATTTTACTCAATGGCCTAATAAATACAAGATAGATGAGCTCACTTACTCTTATGACAAATATTGTTTAATTTGCAAGACAATGCATATCATTCTGTACAACACACATTCCAATACAACCCAAATATAGTTTCCAATACCTTCAAGTAAAATGAACATTCCTAGTCAGTATTCTTTGAAAATACATTGAAAACAAATGCCTAAGTGTATATAAAACCTTTTCGTACTTCGTAGAAAACTCACTTCACAAAAACATAATATTACTGTGATCAGATGCAGAATAAGTATGGATTAACATCAGATAACTGTTTAGCAATTAAGAGGGATACAGTGGCAAATGGCTGTAATCCAAGCCTAGAGGAAGGCTGAGGCAAGAGGGTGGTAAGTTCAAGTCCTACTGGGTAACCCTATCTCAAAATTTAAAAAATGAAAAATGAACAAAAAGGTAAAATTGACTGGGTATAGCTCCATGGAAGAGTACCTCTGGGCTGGATTCCCAGTCATAAGCCCCAAACTAGTAAGTGATGTTTACTTCATAGATGTTCTTTAATATCCTTTCTTACCTTTCTTAAAGCGCATAGTGTCTAGCCTTATTTGTTACAGCCTCAAAAATACTTGTATTGACTGTTTCTCCAAAATTCCCTTTTATATACCAAAAACTGTAACTGTGACAACATACTGAATCATGTCATTTCACATTTTAATATCATACATCCGTAGACTATCACATTGCAGTGACAATTGGTGTCAAATACTACGTGTTCAGTGAATTAACTGCCACAAGCTGAAGAGTGGCTTGGGTGTGACAAGTTGAGAAATAGAGGCCTGCACAGATTTCCATGTCTGTATTCAAGAGCAGAATGTCTCAATACGGTTTTGACTGAGATCTGGAGCTGGGTACTTGTCTTAAACATCGTCGGAAGCTTAGCACATTCCTCATGTCTGATTGCCTTTACCTCCTCCTGGCGTTCAGCAGAGAATCACTGGCCTGAACCTGCAGACAACTAGAGACCACAGTCTGATGCAGAGTCCAGTCAACTTCCCATGATCTATGGCTTGATCAAATGTGATTTATAGTAATTATATGAGAAACTCTCACAAAATTATTAAATTTGTAAGGAAAAAAATGATATCATGTATTCATGACTCAGTCTCTTGGCACAATGGACAAATGAGAGGATTTAGAGTCAAGGCAAGCTTTTGTTTACATTCTGGGCCTAACTTCATCCTGGCTATGTGATGTTGGGCAATTTACTATGCAAAGTTCCCTTCTCCATAAAATGTGTTGAGCAACAGCAGGATGGTTGTAAAGGCTACATGAGCCAATACAAGTGAAGTGATTACAGTGTCTGATGCAAAGTAAGTGCTCAATAAGGCACAAGGTTCTGTTAACATTACTGTTGTTATTGCTGCCAGCTGCTAGCACCCTGTTTTCCTTCATTACAACTTCATCGATCCCTTCCTAATCTCTGGCTCTGAGTCCTAGGGACAAGATATTTACATTTTCTGGAACATCTTGCACTACATTCTTAAACATTTAGCAATAAGACTATATAAATACTCATCTTTAGCATCATGAAAGGTTATCCTCTACCATCACCATTGTCTAACTCTATAATTGTTTCTGACAAGGAGCTGTGTCTTTGGCATGCCTTCTCTTGTTAAGAGGCCTTACTGTAACAGGTATCCTCAGCCTTGGCCAGCCGTGCTGCAATTTAGTAGTTGGCAACAGGCTGTGAATGTCACTGAGCCAAGCACTCTGCTCCAAAACGCTGCACATCCAGCTTTCTTGAGCACAGCCATTTGCACAGAGGAGAGGTATGAAGAGAATTCACAGCAAGAGCTCAGCACACTCCTACATACAAAATGGGAATACTAGTTTAGAGATTTACAACTGGGGAGAAAAGAAGCAGGAGACATAATCAGGATTGATCACTGGTTCTCCAGTCATCTTTTTAGTCTCTGCTTCTGGGTCTCTGAATAGAGAGAGTTCCACTGACACTGTGCCCATGAAACATCCCGTGAAGATGAAGAAAGGAACTCTGATAGAAAATCCATCACACCTGTGCACCAGAGGGTAAGAGCACACACAGGTCTCCATCAAAATGAGACCTCTCTGAATAGCAGGGTAAATTCACTTAAGTTGCTTTGTTTCTGGTTTTCCACTTGGTATATGTAGGAAGGCGAGGTATCAATTTCTTCTCCATTTTTAAATTAAACTAAAGTTCACAAACTAGACCCAATAATTTCTTTTTATCTCAAATACTCAGTCTACTGAGTATTATTTCTATTTAGAATCCACTAAGTCATAATTCCTGAATCTAGGATGGAGTAGGGCTTAGGTTTGCCTTGAGATAATATGGAAAAAAAGCTTTTTGGATATTTTTAAATGTGTTTAAGCAAATAAGGTATAATTTGTTCTCATGCTTTTGAAGATGTTCTTTAAATAAAAATAAGAAAGCATTATTTTTATTTTATGGAAAAAGAAAACGTTTTTTAACAAAATAATAGAATAATAATAGTTAATATGGTATATATTTTTAACTTTAAATTAGTAATCAGAGCACAAGATATGGGCATTGCAAATTTTCTGTTTGATATTAGCACAAACCTTCCTATTCAATGAGATTTTTAAAAACATGGGAAATATAATAGGTTAGCACTCTTTTCACTTTTCCTATTCTTCCTTTCCCTTTTGCATCATCCTAGATCATATTATTTTCTTATTATTTTTAAAGAATATATGTGTATAAATGTGTTGTTTTCATCACAATCCACAGAGATTAGAATATCAATGATTGATAGAAAATACCAATTCCAAGTTAAGTCTAAGATGTTTGATACTCAGAAAGAAAGTGATGTTAAGCTCAAGTACTTATGTTATAGAGTAATAGTATTACTAAGCTTTTCTTCTGGAGGGTCAAGCATGTAAGTTTACAGTCCGAAAATTAGAGAAAAAGAAGGGCTACAAGGATAGCCAATATTTTGGCCCTAGCCCTTCAAGGTCAGTGAGGACTCAGGCAGGACATAAGAAAACTTCTGCTGTGACATCCTGTAACTCTGTGGTTTCTCAAATTTTTTGTTCAGGGACATTATGGGGCCACAGAGGAAAGGGATTGATGATGTATAGTGTACCTAAGGAGAGTCACCTAGAGAGGAAACATTTTCTCATGCTTTCACAGAGAGCAAACTGGTCAAGCAATGGCCATGACTCATTCAAAAGGCTGACCCTGACAACAGTTCCATAAAGCACTGTACATGGTTTCAAAGTAAATCCTCAGGGGATTTGACTGGCCTTGGGAGAAATGAAAGTTACATGTTTTATTATACAGGTCTTGCTTTAACTTGCCCTCAACTACCCAGCATCAAAGTTTCACCACAAGACATAAAATGTAAAACTAGATTAGTATGCTGAGCTGTAAAAGGCTTAAATCAGCAGCTTCCAACATTGCCAGTTCTGCAAATAATTCACTGTGATTATGGAATATTGGACTATATATACAACTACTTTCTCTTAGTTCAGTAAGAAGAAAATTTTTCTTAATGATTAGAAAAATTATCAAGTCTACACCCTGTGCTCTGTATAACTACTATGAAGACAATATGCATTGTGTCAATTATTGGGAATGCACTACTAATGAGTTTTGAAACTGTTACATTGTTATTTCTTATTAAAAATAATAAAAAGAATGTAAAATATTGAAAATAAAAAAGCATTAGAAACAATACAAAATTTCACTAAACATAGAATAGAAATTCTACAACAGTTGCTGTACTACATGATCTTATCTTCAAATTAGTTGTTTAGGCTACCAGATATAAATATGAACAATTTGTTTCTATTTCACAGTATCTATTATACATTGACTCCAATCTGTCTTTTATTCTTTTACTTTGCATCATCTTGGAGTTGTTGAATTTTTTTTTTTCCCAGATCCCTTGTTATTTTAAAGATATCTTTCTTTTCATGATTGATAGCCAAAATCATATCTTCAAGATCTGAAAGTTTATCTTTAGTTCTGTTCAAGTGGTTTTGCCAGCTTTCATTGGAATTTTTAATTTCTTGAATATCTATTTAAATCCCTCTCTTGCATTCTATTTTTTCATATGTCAATCACTCATGGTTTCCTTCATTTTTCTCACGAAAAAATAAGCCCATAATATATTTATATATAGCAAATGGTCTCAGTAAGTAGATTGGATTGATAGTGATCTTCCTATGCCTGGAATCACAGGCACACGCCACCAGACCTAGTCTCAATTGCTGTCTCAGTGCACACAGGAGGGCGGGACTGACACAGTACTCCAGAGACTCAACCCCAGTCCTAGAATCCACCTTAGCAAGAGCTTTAATCCATCTGGCCAGCCCTAAGCTATCTTACTGGCCTTCTATTGTTTTTTATCTCTATATTTGCTGAGCATTTATTTTTATAAGTGTTATCATTTCTTTTCTACTTGAGAGATTATTTCTGTTTCGATTCCCTCTGTAGATTCATGGGTTCATTTCTTTCCTTTGGTTGCTATCATTCTAGAAATGTCAGGTGTGTGTATTTCATTTTTGTGTCACTGTCTCCAGGGCTTGCTCTGAATGGTCTATGAGTCTGAGGCTATAGTTTGCTTCTGCAATTGTCATTTTATATTTCACAAGTTTTTATTTTGTTTTCTGTATTGATTCTTACAAATTTTTATAGCATGTAGCTTTACCACTAGTACCATTGCCTCTCTAGTTCATCTGCTCTGTGCTTGCTTCAGCAGCACATATTCTAGTACATCTGTTCTTCAGAGATGTCACCTACATGCGTGAAGCTCTTGATTTGTATAAGAAATCATTCTTATCTATTCATTAAAAAAAGCAGAAAAGAGGTTCTATCTAAAGGAAATAGATAATGCAAGCCACATACGAAATTCAATATATTGTAATAGCCACATTTTTATAAATTATAAAGAAATGAGTCAGATTAATATGAATAATGAAGTTAACTCAGTGTTTGCAAGTATCATGTTAGCACAAAATCAATGTAAGAATTATTAATGATATCTCTTGCATTCCTTTTTTCTTACTAAGCCTTTAGATTTCCATGTGTATTTTATACTTGCGTCATAATTCCATGCATCCAGGTGACATTTCATCATGTGCCTAGTGGATACTATATTGGATGACACAACCCTAGAAGACTTTATCTCTTATCCCTTCTTCCATCTGTCCTTTCTCTTATTTGCTTCAAGAGCCATCGGTATAGTAGATCTTTTTGTCATGATGATTCATTTATTTACAAAGATAGCATATGCTCAGTTTAATACATGCATGCTCTTCTTTCTCTGGAATTTTCATAAGGGGTTAGTCATTATGACCACTGAATTCATATTTTCCACTTCTCAAAGGCATAAGTCCAATCCATGTAAGAACAGGAGAGAATAGGACTGGAAACAGCACAGCACGGAGTCCATTTTTACGGGTCTTTGTGCTTTACAAAGTAAAATTATGTCTGTCTCACAGACATAAAACATTCACAAACTCTTTGAATATATAGAGCCAGAAATTTTAGCCTAAATGGACTTGTATTTCATTGGTCTTATAGTCCAAAGCCCAGTATGCTTTTCCGCACTGACCCACCAGACCATGGCACTAGCTTGTTGGGAAAAAACACTTGTGTAGGCACCACAAAACAGAGCAACATGGAGCAGCTTAATTGTTCCTACTTAATGAAATCTTGAATTCATCTAACTCAAGAAATGGAGTTTTTGAAGTTGATTCCATTTGAAACTTTCTTGCTTGCCAAACTATTGAAAATTACAAATTTCCAGGTGAAAACTCAGATGACTAAGACAAGACTATTGTGTAATCATTAGCAATAGTGAGTAACATTTTCATGTATTAACAGATCGATGTGCCCATCATATTTCCAGCTATAGCCTATCTATTGTTCATTGCACCACACTTGGTATCTTAGTTGTTTTCTCATTGCTGAGCCAAAACATCTGATACCCAAAATTAAAGGAAGGAAAAGATTTTTTCAGCCTGAAGTGTTATGGCTGTCAATCCAGAGTCAGCTGGATCCAAGGCAGGGTGGCACATGGCAGAAGCCAATAGTCATGGCGGTGGAAGACAACAAAGTCAAGCATGGGATGTGAGGGACATTTATGTTTCTTTCCTTTATATCATACACAGGCTACCCCTCCTCGGACAGATATGGCACTCATATCCTTAATCATAGCATTGGTTCATGAATCAATCACAAATTCTATGTCCAGAAATCTTTGAAAGGCCAACCTCTCATTGCTTTATGCAACTTTGGGGTGGACATCTAGGTGCAAACCATGACACTTGGCAAAATGAATATTTTGAAATGTCACTTAGGTAGATAAAGTATCATTGGGGTACATACAGCTAATACAGACAGGGATGAAAAAGTGCCGATGTCTGATTTGAAATCAGGTTGCTCAAAGTGGCATTATGGTGAAATGAAATTGGATGGCTTGGGCTTTGTGGTCCTGCCGTTTGAGCTCAGGGGCCTTGTGCATGCAAGACAAGCACTCTACCATGGGGCTACAACACCTTTGGATGGAACATATGACTAATTTACTTATTTCTTGGTATAAATTTTAATACTGTAACTGGTTGGTTCATTGTTTTGGTGTGATTATTTAGAATCATCGCCCTCTATCAGTAGCAGTGACGGGGCAGTAGTACAGTGGAAGCAAGCTGATTGTTTTCAAAGAAGTTCAAGTGACAGGATCTCTGAAATTGAAAACTCCTATCTGACCTGACTTGGCCCTGACCTTGCCCAGTCTGCACCCATCTAGACCCTCAGCTAATGCAGCCCCTATAAACCAATGACAACCGACATACCCTGTGAGCTTCTCTTTTACTCCTTGAACTCTCTTAACAGCATTAAGATTAAGTATTATGATTTCATTTTAGAAATAATAAAAAAGGCTCAGGAAGACTGAGTCATGTAGTCAGATCAGACAGTTGGCCTGTGTTAGAACCAAAATGTGGCTTGGCAAGTCATGATGGGAACCCTCTTGACTCGTATTCTCACACCACCCAGAGGCTGTGAGTAGCAGGTAGCTCTACCCTGACTTTTCAAAATAAAAGCCTTTGAAATAAGTAAATTGTGTTGGTGAGGTAAATAAAATATTCACTGGCTTTGTCTGAGGTAGGTGGTCATCAGAGTTGACAGCCTACTGAAAAAATTGTCCACAAAACCGGTGTCAACTCACCAAATTGCAAGCCAAAAAGAATGAAGTCCCTAGGGAGGGCTGATGTGGGTGTTTTAGCGCTTTGTCACTGTTCTAATGACTATAAGTTTTGTTTTTAAAAGAGTTTGAACTGCACAATATGTCACCACCAATCAGCTGCAATTTTAATTATTTAGCTTTAATTGTGAAAGTGAGTCTCATGTTTGTGAGAAGTGTGGAATCCGTGGACAGATTGAGCAAATTATCTTGAGTGCTGCGTGTCTAACAATCAGTGTTGTTTTGTGTGTGAACTGCTTGCGTAGCATAAAATTTGGGTGGCTTTTGAAAATTATTTTTATTGCTAAGAGTTCCAATTCATAATCAGTCAAATACCAACAAAGGTAATGATTACTGAAGAACTAGTATAGTGCCTTTCCTGTTCCTTATGAATTTTATAATATCATCCTTATAAACTTTACCAGCTACCATATATCTGTCACTTTGGTGTAATATGTTTTTCTAAGGGCCTGACTCAGATATATTTTGGGAACTTAAAACAAAAGCCTCTGCAGGTACATATTTTAAGAGATTATCTGCCAAATACTTTCTTTCATGGTGTAACTATCAGATATTTGGGGAGAATAAAGCCCAACTAGTCATCTTGATGTCATGATCTTCCTAAATCATGGAATCCTTTGTTGATCCACATTCGTTTGTTTCCAAATCTAATCTTAAGGCTTCAAAATTCTGTTGAGACAATTTTTGGAGGTAATAGATAGTTTTTATACAAATGATTTGAGTTCAAGCATCATAATCTCTCTATAAGCATTCTGTATTTCACTATTTTTTCATAATTAGCCCAAGATATTTATGTTTGACTCTGTTTCCTTCACAGCCACCCAAATATGTATTTGACCAGAACATCTGGCTACAGCTGAATTATGCCAGCTCTTTGATTTTGTATAAATGTGCCACTTTTCCCTCTGTGTGTTTTTCTCATTCTGGAACAAAGATAATAGTGCATATTCTGTCAAATTGCTGAGACAATTATAGAAGAAGATGGATGTATTTAGTGTGAATCAAAATGGTTTCCTTTTCAACCAGAACATACTTGTTCAAAAAGGGAAATTGATTCAAAAGGACATGCATGCAAGATACAATTTTAAGAAAGCAGTAGTAAATGTAATGATATTTTTTAAAAGATGCACTAAAGATAATACTTGAAATAATGATGCATTCTTTAATGAATAGCTGATAATGGGAGAGTATAAGTTAGAGAGTAGAATAATCTTTTAGATTTGAGACTAACAAAGGAGATGAGTTTGCCTAATCCTCAACTTTGTTAAGAAAATTATCCATAGTATAAACATCAATGGTAGTCACAAAAATAATAGATAGCATACAACTTTCAAAGAACAAAAAATAAAAAAACTATAAACTCCACTGGATTGCCTCATGAAAAATATAGAAATAGTGTCTATTAAACAAATGCAATGAATGATAATTGGAAAATGCTGTAGAAGCCTATTTAAGTTTGCAAATAGCTAAATTTAAAAAGCTGATGAACTACACAGCAATACAAAATGTGAACAGTAAATCTTAGAAATACGTTTAAGTAGTAAAGAAAGATAAACTAATTACCTTTGATTTTGACCAAAGATAACTATAGTGGATAAATGTTTAAAAAGTATAAATTGTTGTATCAGCCATTTACAGTAACATGTGAAATTTTAGGACATGTCCATCTATTCTCTGATACTTTCTGGCTGATTTCTCTGAGACCCAGAATTCTCATTGGACTGAATTTTAACCCCGCCTATGAGCAAAGACCTAGACAATTCTGAAGGATTTTGTTAGAACTGCTTTTAGCTAGTGATAAAAATTCTACTTGAAATTAATAACTGCAAACGGGATACATAGCAGGCTTGGTGGTACATACCTGTAATCCCAGAACCAAGGCAGCAGGATCCTTACAAGTTTGAGACCAGCCTGGGCTACTACAGAGTGAGCTCAAGGCCATCCTGAACTGCATAACAAAACCCTGTCCCAAAAAGACAAAAACAAAAGGGGCTGGGGGATATAGCTTAATGGAACAAGAACTTTCTGGCAAGTGCAAGTTTCTGAGTTCATATATATATATATATATATATATATATATATATATATATATATATATATATATATATATATACCTCGCAGAAAATTATTCATTTTTCTAAGGTCCATCAGTGCACTAGAAACCTTCAAAAGCTCCAATCATCAATTTCCAAAAATTTAAGACGATATTTTTTTCTTTCTTACTCCTACAGTTTTCCTTCACAGGGCTTTCTTCCACTGAGTATCTGCCATTAGTGGTGGGTTTTGTTTTTGTTCTTATTTTCTTTCTTTCTTTCTTTGTTTTTTTTTTTTTTTTTTTTTTTTTTTTTTTTTTTTTTTTTTTTTTTTTTTTTTTTTTTTTTTTTTTTTTTTTTTTTTTTTTTTTTTTTTTTTGTATTTTCAGGGAAGGGTCTACAGGGTCTCACTCCTAGATCAGACTCATAGTGATCAGCCTGTTTACAGCAGCCCAAGAGCTGAGCAGGCTAGCATCACCACGCCCAGTCTCTATTGCGGTCTCAGTGTGCCCCAGGGGCAGGGCCAGCATGGCAGACTGGGGATCCAACCCTGGCCCCTGAGCCTGCTTGCCTGCACTTTAATCCACTGAGCTATTTAGCTCTTCCTTCTGTTGTGCTGACAAGGTTTGCTTTCTTTCATGCTCCATGAGGACTGCTCCTTAGACTCTGGCTCCCGGTTTCTTACCTGCCATTCTTACTCCGCGTCTATGATTGTCCCACGCGTTCCATGTCACATGCCTGGCAGCTGCTAATCACAGACGTGTTTCAGCCAATGCCCCCATGTCCTTCTCTGATGCTCTCCAGAGCTCTTCCCTCTACCTGGAGGAATGAGGCTCGACACCAACAGTCTCCAGGCACCCGACAGACAAAATGTGTCGGTGAAGCAGGCTGAGTGGAAAGGCAGTAAGAAAGAGAAAGCTAGAGTTTCATCTCTGGCAGACTTTTCTCATGAAAGAATACTATGACGTGAATGCATTTTTCAAAGTTCACATGTTAAGAAATTAGTCCCCAAATGCATACACTGATGATATTAAGAGCATGAAGGTAGAGCTAGAATCTTTGTCATAACAGCGATCGGAGCTGGTTTCCTTGATCTGTCAGTGTGATGTCCTCTGCCGTCTTCTCCTTCCACCAGGGAGATGATGCTACCACCACACCCCTGAACAAATCTTTATTCTTTATAAATTTCTCGGTCACATGCATTTTATTATGCCAACTGAAAACAGGTTAAGACATCATAGAATAAAGGAGAGGAGGCACTGTTAAGCTTAATTTTAACTCAACTGGATTGAGAGTTCCTGGTAAGGTGGTTGATTCGTTATCTACTGATTTTATAGTTGAACATGTTTTCAGGACATGGGGCCCAGTTGAGGGCCCACTTTGAGAGGATATAACTCCAGATAGCACTATTCTCCTGCACACTGCTTCCTGGGCACGATGGGATATACAGTCCTTTCCTCCTGTGATGTTTCTGCTTCAGAGATAGCTGAGCAGAGACTGAAACTGTGCACCAGATAAACCTCTCATCCTTTTAATTATAGGTGTCAGATATTTTGTCCACTGACAGGAAGGCAAATCAATAGAGGAGAGCAGAACTGGGAGTTCTTGATCATCAAGATAGCTGAGGCTTTTGGAGAGATTGTACCTAAATAATCACTTGATTGTCCTGGATGTATACCTAAGAGTGAAACCACTCCATCTGTGTTAAGCATTTGTGGACCTGCCAGGCTGTTTTCCAAAGCGGCTGCATCATTGTATGCTCCCATTAATAATGTGTGAGGATTCCAGTCTCTGCATTCTCACCAGCACTTGTTATTGTCTGTCTTTTTCATTTTAGACATCTGAGTGGGTGTGAAGTGGTATTTCACAGTGGTTTTGATTTGCACTTTTCTAATGACTAAGGATGCTGAGTATTTGTAAGTGTTTAATAGCTGATGCAAGCTTTAAAGTTGGGTGTAGATGATTTCTACTAAAAAGATGATTCGCCCCTCAGGGGGCCCACATGTCTGTCCAGGGGTAGGACTTTCAGCCAAGTTGGACGCTCATTATTTACTCACTTCCACTCTTCCAGACCAGAGGGAATAGCTTCCCAAGCGAGGCACAGCAAAGCAGATTTCCCCCCCCCCCCCCGCTTCCCCCCCATCAGAAGCATATGAGCATTTCCTGCCCGGAACAAATTCCTTCATTCTCCTCCAGACCATCAAGTGGGGAGGGTAAATGAGGGACTTGTTATTAGGAGTTGAGGCCAAACCACCTGGAGCTTCCTGTGCTAGGTGAACACAAATAGAAGCTGAAGTCACCCATCACTAACCCTTCACCCATGACTGCCCAAGAGCTATTTCTCAGGCTTTCACCATGAAACCTGCTTCCTCTCTCTTCTCCAAATTCCAGCCCGGGGAGGCATGATAAAATCACTCAGCAAATGGAAAATGTTCAGTACTTATTCTAAGAAATTTGATCCGTCAAAAATGAGCTGACAAGTCCTTTCATTTCAGAAGACACTGCCCACTCATTCCAGACTGCCTCAGGGCCTGGGATCAGACAAATCTTAACTATAGGCCTGGGAGGACCATACAGACAGCTTTATTGGTGACACTGCAGCAGGGTTTTGAGACACAGCCTCCAGAGTTAGACTGCCTTGGCTCCATTCAACTCCCTCCTTCATTTGCTATGAAGATTGGTCAAGTTTTTTTTATGTATCCCTTGTTTAAAAAAAATGTATTTTAGTACAGAATCTACAGCATCTACAGGGTCTCACTATGGAGATCAGACTCATAGTGATTCTTCTGTTTTCAGCCTCCCAAGCTGGAGGGATTACAGAAGCAGGGCACGATGCCCAGTCTCATGTCAGCACATCCTGAGGGTGGGTCCAGCGTGGCATTCTGAAGTTCAAACTTGGTCCCTGTGCCTGCCTAAGCAGGAGCTTTAGTCCACTAAGCTATCTGGCAGGTCCTTGTTTAAGCATCCCTTAATGACATGCTATCATCTTCCAAACAGTCGTAATGCTACTTCCTTCTTCATATAACTGTGTTATCATTGAGTAAAGGAATACCTGGTGGTTCTTAGCAATAGGAGTCATACAAGCCAATCAATAAAGGAAAAAGTTATATCCATGTGATTTGACCCCAAGAAAGAGGGACTTTCTATCAGGAATGATATTTTGTCAAATTCTTGACTTCTCATTAACATCTGAAATATAGGCTAAAAGGAGCTTGTTTTGACCAAATTACACAATTCATGAGTTAATTGACTCATACTTCATGAGCTGAAGGAATTGTTAAAAATTTATGCTTAATTCTTCATAATTTAAGTAAACAACTATGGCATTTGGAAGATCAGTCCAAATGGCAGTGATATTAAATATGAAAAATGATTTATGTAGAAGTCACTTAGAGATTCCCTGTTCCTTTAGCTTGTATGGTGATTAGCTCTAGACAGTGCTGATTTGTTAGGTCACCACTCAAAAAAAAAAAAAAAAGTCAAAATTCTAAGGACCCTAGTTGCTAGTTATTACAAACCTCATAGTAAAACCAGGTTTTTAAATTGTCAGAGATAGGGGCCTGTCAGGATGGCTCAGTGGTCTAAAGCGCCTGCTTGGGAAAGCTTGGGCGGCTTCAGGGACCCTGATTCGATCCCCGGCACCACATGCTGCGCCATCCCTGCCCTCGGGGTGGGCTGAGCTGGCCATAAAAATGAGTGAATAAACAAACAAAGGTTCTGAAATAAGAAAAAAATAATAAATAAAATTTAGCTGGGCGTGGTGGCTCATGCCTGTAATCCCAGCACTCGGGAGGCTGAGACAGGAGGATTGGTGCGAGTTCAAGACCAGCCTGGGCTACAAAAGTGAGCTCAAGGCCAGCCTCAACTGCATAGCGAGACCCCTGTCTCAAAAAGACAAAAAAAAATTGTCAGAGATATATGTTAACAGAGAAACCAGATATAGCAAGCAGTGATTCATTTGGAAATAGAAAATACAAATAAATATGGCAGCAAGTCTCTCTCTCTCTCTCTCTCTCTCTCTCTCTCTATATATATATATATATATATATATATATATATATATAACATAAAATTTGGGCTGGGAGATAGCACAGAGCCATAAGTGCCTGCCTGGCAAGCACAATGTCAAGTTCAAACCGCAGTACTGGAAATAAAATAGTATAAATTTTAACTGTGGAGAAGACAGGCAGAAAAGAGTCTTCTTGCAGTAAGATCCAAGTGTTTCCAGGGCAGCTCTAATGGAGATCCCAGGGGGTCTAGTGGAGATCCACTCCTTGCCTGTTCCAGCTTCTAGAGGTTTCCTGGGCTCCCTGGCTCAAGGTCCCCTCCAGCAGCAACTGCTGCCAACCTCTGCTTCTGCTGTCACACCCCTTCTTGGCTGCTCAATAAAGACCCTGTCATTATGTTGAGACGGTTCAAGTAATTCAACATAATATTCCATCTCAAGATCACTGACATAATCACCTCTGTAAAGTCTAGAGGTTCTGTGGATTGGGATGCAGTCATGTTCAGTAGCTCTTATTCTGCCTACTGTACTCCCCTGTCTGAAAGTTTATCACATGAATGAGGATAAGGGCAGAGATCATACAGATATTGGAAGTGCTAAGAGTGCAAAACCTATCTCTAAAAACAGTAGGATTCCAATAATGATAGGAAGTGAGTAAAGATGATAGATGCTGTTATGGGGAAGGATAGGTTTTTCCTCACTGGAATTATATATTCACCTACAGTGATAATGATAAGACTCATCACATGGCATCTGAGGATTGCTCCATGGGTTAGTATTCTGATGTTGTTGAGGATGTAGAAGATGGATCAGTCAAGATTCAGGCTATGCTGCAATGATAGCCTCCAAAATCTGAGTAACTTCACCTTGGCGTTTGTATTAGGTGACTTCAGACGGTCCTGGTCACTATAGTCCTAGCGAAGGTGGAGCAACACCATTTCAAATATGGCTGCCCTCTTTGCCAGTGAGAAATGCAAATCTGGCCTAGGAAAAGCCATTGATCTCCAGCTTGCAGACAACATACAACCCTTACGCTAATTACTGAACAGGAGTCACATGATGCCTACTAAGCAAAAGGAACATCATGTCATGCATTCTGGAAAGCAAAAAACTAGAAATATTCGGTGAGTTGAGAAAGCGACTAGATTGTCAATAAGCCCTTTTGTCCACTTCCAACCGTTCGTGGATTTTAGCCATAAATTGCATTCCTTTTGACCTCTATGGTGTTCCTCTAAGGAGGGTTACTCCTGGCACTTATCCTGGACTCAGTGATGCCTCCAGATCATCTTAAACATGACATATTCATCGAATTGAACTCCATGATGAGGATTCCACCTCTAAAGGACTAGCAGCAAGGGATGATGAGGCTGATGAGGAAAATCCACAGCGTGCTGAGCACTGTGCCTAGCACTTCCCACACATATTTTCTTGGACCTCAGGCAAAGCGACACAAGTAAATCACACTTATTATTTCACAGTGTATTTCTATCATTAGACTCAAGCAAGGACCTTCCAATATGTCTTATTCCTGTGTCCCAACTCCTGATGTTAGAAATTACTCGGTGTCTTTGATATGATACTGCAATCTTGTTAATATTTTTGCAGAACATTGTGGTGGCATGACATAATCATGTTTAATTTCATGGAATCATTTTAGTGCCATGTACCTGGTTCTCTTTCTTCCTGTCATTGTTTTAGAAGATATTCCCATGTGTGTGAGTATGCAAGTCACAGTTTATGACTTTTAATAGCAAGATACTAATCTATAGTACATGTCTGTTATATTTTGTTTAGCTTTGCCTTCAGCAACGAGAGCCCTAAGTTGCTTGTAGTTTCTTGATGCTTTAATCCAGGATTCAGCAGACATTTGCTATAAAGAGCCAGGTAGTAAATAATTTTGCTTTATGGATGCTAAGATTTTGTTGCATGTGCTCAACTCTGCACTCACAGCGTCAAAGCAGTCACAGTCGGTGTACAAATTGAAGGTACGTCTACTTTGGGCCCATGGGCTATAGTGTGACCACACTTGCTTCAAATGATACTGTGATGAACATCTCCTGTGGACCTGTGCTAGACACTCTATCTCATATGTGTACAAAATAGGGTACAATTTCAGCCTTTTAAGGTATATGGAAAAGTCATCAGAATATACCGCACATCTGGGCCATTGCTGTGATTGGCCTCATAGTCTAGAGACTGATTAGTTATTGTTCATGGAAATGAAATTTTGTTTGCACTAGTCTCACCCCAATCACCTAACTATCACAGTTTTTGCCAATGGAATAGCATAATGTGGTATTCTGTGACTTTTTTACTCCTGTATTTCTGTTTATTAATGATTTTTGGCATATCTTCAGATATACACTGGTAATTAGGAATAATTCTTCTGTGCAATGCTTACCCAGGCCTCTGGCCTCTTATATTTTTTATTGATAAATTCTAGAAATTTCTCCTGTATTCTGAATATTACCCCACTGTTAGCTTTAAAAGTTGCAAATAACTTGCTAGTACTTTTCTTCTATCTGTCAACCCCCTATTACTGATATATGCAATGTTTGTGATCTGAATTTCTTAATTTTGGGGGTTTCTCTAATCAAATTCTTTGTCATTAACTTGTGTTTTATTTTTTACAATAGTTAATACATTGCATAATGTTGTCTTCTTCAGAGTTGTTCATAGTACAAGATGCAGACATGATTTCTCATCTAAACATCCTTATTACATATCTTTCTTTCCATTGCACAAAGAAAAAGTAACTGCATATTTAATCCAATAGTCCATAACACTAGTGGATTATCAGCTCATCTGGCATTATTGGGGACTATTGACTTGACCTTTTACAACTCAGTATACTAATATGGCTTTCTTTTTTATACTTCATGGTTAGACTTTTCTGCTGGATGGTTAAGATCAAGATAAAGCAAGACCTATGTTACCAAAAATATGTAACTTTTGTGTCTGACAAGGTCAGTCAGGTCTCCTCAGGGTTTACCTTGAAACCAGCCATCTGGATGAATCACAGCCAATGCTTGCCCATTTTGCTCTCTGTGGAAGCCTGAGAGAATGTTTTCTCTTTAGGGAACTCTCCTTAGGCACACAGTACATCATCAGTCCCTTTCTTGTAGGCCCCATAATCTCCTTGAACAGGAAACTTAGAACTCCACTAAGTTATAAGCTGTTACAGTACAGGCTCTTTTATGTCCTGTGTTCTCAATGATCTTGAAGGGCGACAGATAAAATATTGACTATATTTGTGTCCCTTTTATTTTCTCTAATTATTTGGACTGCCAACTTAAGTTGTTAACCATCCAGAAGAGAAGTTAGATGTATTATTTCCTATAACTTAGGCACTTGAGCTTAACATCATTTTCGTTCTGAATATCAAACTCCTTAGACATGATATGAAACAGGTATTTTCCATCATTTGTTGATATTCTAAACTTTAAACCCCTGTAGAATGTAAAAAAAGAACAATTACATGTTGTTACACAGACATTTTTCAACTTAACCATTTACACAATTGTAGTGTTATACCTCTATGGCCTTTTATCCTTGTCTCATATTCTAGTACTTTTTTTCTTTCTTTCTCTCTTGTTTTATTTTTAAGCAAGTATTTACTTGAGAGAGAGAGAGTATAGAAACAATTGATATGACATTAGAAGGAGTGCATAATTAGAAGACCAGAATGATAGGTATTCCAAGCATGGTTTGAGTATTACACATTGCTATCCTGTGTATTTGCTTAGTTCACAGATATCAGTATATATAGTTAGTCAGGGTATAAATCCTACCAATTACCTGCTAGCTTCAAAAACCTGTTGGAGATTTTTAGGATCATTGTCTTAACCATCTTCAGTATATGAGTGCATGGTTTTGTTCCTACCATGCTTCCTAATTTTTCTCTGAGTTTTCCCTTCATTATTTAATCCTTAAATTCTTGCTTTCCATTTAACTATATTATACCTTTCCATTTTTATTTCTTCTTTTGAGTTCTTATATTAGGGAGACATGTGATATCTATCCATGTAAATCTGGTTTATTTCACTTATATGTTCAAGATACATCCCCCTTACATATGAAGGCTTCGAGTTTGTCATTCTTTATAGTTGAGTGTAAAATTTCTTAATTTTGATGACATGATTCATGTTTTTTGAGACACATTTAAGATATGCCTCTATATGCCTAGATAACATTAATGCTGCTTCTTATGATTAACCGGAAAATGCAACCATTGATATATTTGTCATTAATCCACCTGGACACTCTTATCTATAGTGAATGGATTTCCTTTATAACCTGTGCAGTGTCAGATGTTTCAGCACTTAAGACTGATAGGCTTCAGCTGCTCGGGTGTGGATGTGTCTACCTGAGAGCTTTTTCTCTTCAGTTGCATTAACCTGTTTATCAGTGCTGAAGGTCGTGGCTGTATTGCGTTCCCTTCTCTGAATTTGTAAAATATCTTAATATTTGATGTACTAGGTCTCTTTCCTTTGTTTTGCTAGTAAAAGCTCAATCCCTTCTGAACTCCTCTGCCCATACACGTTTTTATGCCTTGTCATGATTTCTAGATGCTTAAGTGTATGTAGCTGGAATCTTAATTGTCTTTGCCTTGAATCCATAATGTGCTTTGAAAATAACTGATAACTTTAAGCGCTGAGACGTGCCACCCGTAAGTGTACACATTCCTTCAAGTCTTCAGGCTACAGTTTTCATCCCTTAGTGACATTTTTAACATTTTCTTCATTAGTTTTATGTAGTCTTTGCTAAACTACTTCCTCTGCCTCAGAGTTCTGATTGCAATTTGGAATGGGCTCTTATTTATTTTTTCTTGGTTGCTGTTTTTTTCTTTTTCTTTTTCTTTTTCCAATGTAGAGAAAGATTGTTGTTTTGGTGTGGTTCTTCTTTTTTTTTTTTTTTTTTTTCTAAATTCTAATCCTTACCATATGAAAAGAGTTTTGTTATCCCGTTTTACAGGTGACAAAGTTTAATGACTGGCCTCAGAGCGTTCAGCTAACCAGAAGTAAGGAGGCTCATGAACTGTTAATCAGCGCTTCCCATCATAGAGCTTTTGGGTTACAAGGGAGAATAAATAGTGAGTGTACATTTACAAGCCCTTTGTGGATGAATTAGTGCTCAATATACAAAATGAAAACTCCATGCAGATATTACTCTTTGGCTGTTCTCTACTGACTCCTGCTGACTCCCAGGAACACAGCTCATGCAAGGCATGTAGTCCATGGCCCTGCTAATAACAGTGCAAAGGAAAGAAGGGAGGAGGGGCAGAAACCGCAGGTTCCCAAAGGGCCATCCGAACACCGTTCCTCCACCAAGTTAAACCAGCCTTGTCAAGGCAGCAATAGCCTCTGAATAGGGTTTCCCCGGGGCTCTCTGGTCAGGCTGGCACCTCCTGTCATTTCCCTTGTCATTTCTGCTGAAACCTGGTCCCAGCCCCCACATTAGCTCCCCCTTAGAAGTCTCCTGTCTGGAGCCAGCGAGGTTTGTCTGCTTGCTTGGGCTTGGCTAATAAATTGGGATCATAGGGTCAGGCGGCAGGGGACCTGGCACCCAGGGAGCCCCTGACACTGATTTTATTAGATTTCTCTTTGCAGGGCCCAGGATGCCATCCCAGCAGGGAGTCCACAATCATTCAGTAACCAAGATTTTGTTGTCTCTGGTTTGACAAGGTCATTTTTTACTAGAGGAGGAAAAAATCCCACATTAATTATACAAGCAAACCGGGGCCAAGGCTGTTGGAGCTGGCCTCCAGCTTCCCCGAAGAAGGGGGAGGGGGAGAGGAGGTTAGTTTACTCTGCAACTAGAGAATGCAGCCAGGAGAGGAGACGAGGACATGCAGACTGTGGACCTCTCTTGGGCCTGTACTCCCCGAACTGCGTGCGTGCTGCCTCACTTCTGGTAGTCTTTGGAATGTTTACCTATCCAAGAGACTAAAAGGAGACTGATCAGAGAGCATCCGCTTTCACGCCTGCACCCATTTACTCATTCAGCACATATTTATAAACTACCTATTAAGTGCCAAGCGGAGTGATGCACTGAGATTGGAAAGTCAAGGAGGCGGAGCTGCTGCTGGGTGTCCTCCAATGTCACATGAGCACTGTTTCTTAGTATCCCAGGATTTCGCCCTCCCTGCCCTGCCCTCATGAGCTGAATGAACATACCATTACTCCTTCTCAGAAAATCCTGGCATCATTTTTCGTAAAACTTCCATACCAACAGCGAACACCTTTAACCATTCTGTCCTTCTATAGTTTTGGAGGACCTAAGATCATTTGATCAATCTGCCTGCTTTAGTCTATATCTGCCCTCTTCCAGCTTCTAAGGTCGACAGCTTCCTCCACCTAAGGTCAGACCCTTCATGGCTTCCATAAGAGTCCCCAGAGTATTTTGAATGCAGGGTCATGAAACAACACTTGCTGGGAGTACCTGTCCCCTACAGTCTGAGCTTGAAAATCGCACAGAACATCACCATAATGTGACACCAAAACCTGGGTCCATTTCCAAATTCTGCTATTTCTGAGCTGATGTAAATCAGCAAGTAATTAGCAACTTGATCTCGCTGACCATCTTGCCACTTACCTTTAAAACGTGGATGGTAATAAAACCACTCCCACAGAGGTCCTGAGGCCCAAGAGCGCCATACAACATTCCAAAGTAACACAGAGGATTTTTAATGTTATCAACATAGAAAAATTGTACATATCTGAGGTAACAGATAGGCCAATTACTCTTTCTCCTGTCTTCCTTTCAGCAGATGAGAATATGGTGTAAAAAATCAAAGTTTTCTGATATGAATGTAGCATCTTCTTTTTTAACTTCCTCTTCAATTTAATAAAAGGGCATTCCCCTCACTGTCCCATGAGTCCTTGTCATCCGCTGTTTTTCATGTAGCCTCATGTTGTCAGAGGCAGGACAAGCTTCTTTAACTGCTTTCTCGTCTTCTCCCTTGTGTTCTTCTCCAGCTTTTGTCTGGGATGCTTACAGAAACTTCTCATGAATTAAGTCATTTCTCATGCATTTCTCTCATCTGCAATGTTACCGCTTACTTTTTTGGCTTCCTTTAATTCTGGTTTGTCAGAGTCCCGTCCTGGTTCTCATCTTGTCCCAGGTCTAAACTTACAATCCTAAAAACACGTTATTGGAATTCCACCAAGTTAATTCCAATCTACCACTCCCAGTGCAACTCACACCAATAACAAAGACACAAAGATAAATATATATATATATATATATATATATATATATATATATATATATATGAGCCAAGGAGCCCTAAGTCCAGCCATGAAGATGGCATTCTGGAACAAAGAAAGTGACCCAGGGCCGCACTTGAGTTTTTATTCAGTGTAAAAGGGGGAGTGGCTTGAAAAAGAGAATTGTGGGAAGAAGGTGAGCACTGTGAGATGGGTTAGGCTAGGAAGGTGGTCTACATATACCTCCGCCATATTCAGAGAGGATATACAGAGGAAGTAATTTGTATATGCTATTGAAATAGTATCTAATATTTCGGGGATCTGGTACTTCAGCTGTGATGTGTAATCTTTCAAGCCCCAGGAAGTTATAGCCTCTATCTCAAGGCTCGATCCCAGCTGACAGTGTGGAGCATTGGCTCTTCATCCTGTCTTGACCTGGCTCATATCGGAGAGCAGCAGGTGTGGGTTATCAGGGAAACATGCACACAATTTTCAAAAATTACCACCAGCACCTCAGCTAGACCAATACACACTGCTTAAGACCACTTTAAAGGATAATGAGAAGTCCTAACCGGCTCTGTACATATCAATACGAGGAAATAGGGTCAGGCTCAGTCAAAATGGAGACAGTCACTCTTCTTTCAAGGAGAGCTACTCAAGGGGTCCTCCACACTGGTTTTCAGTCAAATCTAGGTCTCTCCAAATAACTGTTTGAACAGCCATTATAGTATTTGTCTACTATTGCATTGTGAATCACTACAAATGAAAAGCAGCAAAAACAGGGATAGCTATGGGTTAAAATAGCACAATTCATCACCTCATAATTTCTGTTGGTCAGGGACTTGCTGTACTTTAGACAGATTCCTGTTTTAGAGTATCTCAAAATACAAGCAAAAGTTTAAGCAAGAGTTAGGGAAATAGCTCGACAATCTAAGTGTCTGCCTGACAACACAAGGATCTGGGTTCATTCCCCAGTACCTCATGCAGTGCTGGCCCTGCATCGAGTCAGCCACTAGAAACAGGTCTGGTGTCACACACCTGTAATCTCAGCGTTGGGGAGGCTGAGACAGGATGATCACTATGAGTCTGAGCTGCCTAGCAAGACCCTGGAGCAAGTAAATCAACAAATAAGCAAATAAAATTTAAAAAAAAAATGTTTTAAGCAGGGCGGAGGATTCATCTGAAGAGGGGTTATGGAAGGATCTGCTTCCTGCCTTATGGGATCCATGGAGGAATTTTATCCCATAATCATTGTAATGGTGACTCAGAGAACAAGGTTCTTACTCACTATAGCCTCAGCTCAGTTCATCTCCATAGAGACTTCTCTTCAGCGTAGCTTTTTGCTTCAAAGTCAGCAGAGTCTAGCAAGTTGAAATTCACAATCTCATTGAACTCAACAGCCTACCAGTTTTGCTAATTCTATCAGCTAGGAGTAAGTCTGCTCACATTCAGGAATATGGGATGACAGAAGGAAAAGAACCCCACTCTAGGGGCTGGTGGGCTATCTTTGAAACTGCTGTTGTATCATTCTGTTTACAAAATTGTTTCCACAAGCCATAAACTATTTTAAAACACTGTCTTGATGTGCGAGTGAAACTAAGAGAGGGAGAAGATACGGACACGCCTGTGTAATCACAATGAGACACCAATACCAAAAAGTAAGAGGTAAAATTTCCCTTGCTGCCTACCCCCACCCTCACCCCAGTTTAGAGAAGGAAGAAGAAACACATTTGGAAAGCTAATGGAAAGTTTAATGAAGCAGGGCGACATTTGTAATGATAGCGGATACTTGAAGGACAGACAAGACCCAAAAGAATGGGGAAAGCACATTCGAGGTAGTAGTATATCTAATGGAGGGATGGCAGTGAAAGATGATCAGGAAATAAGGACCCACAGTAACATAAATATTCATAAATACGGCAATGCAAAGGTCAACACAAGAACACGTCAAAGTGTGTGGCTAAAAATAGTAGTGCATGACCTTTGGAATCAATCAGAGGAAGGCCAGGATTGCTTTTCGCCTACCCTATTCTGAGCTAGGGTAGGTGTTAAATACAACCTGATAGTGATCACCTTAGAAAAGTACTTAGCATTCAGGATGACAGATGAAAGAGATTTGTCTACCAAATTATGAATCAAGTGTGCAAAACCAGGCCCCTAGCAACTAAGTCACTCTATGCCTAAGTTCCCTCCTTTGAACATGGAACTATCATAGAGCTACCTCATGGGGTCCCTGAAAAGATTCAAGTGAGGTAGAATCTTGTAAATTTTTGGATAAACCCGACACAGAGTAAGGTCTCAGTTGATGCTAGCTAGTATTTATTATCATCGTTCATAATCTGCCTTACCTGTTTTTTTCCTTCTTTAACTCATGTCTGGTATTAATATGCTCTTCTCTGGTCTTTCCTGGCTCAGAAACACAGTGAGTTGGTCTTCCCCGCTGACCCTGGGTTCCACCTCTACCCCCAAGGCTGCCGAGCCAGCCTTTTTTCCAGAGTCTCTGCCTCTGATGTGGTTCTGCAGGAGCGAACCAGAGCATCCCCAGCCTGGCTGTCACCTCCGAGCTGAGCTCAGCGCGGGGCTTTGAGGGTGAGCGACTGACTCCCTGGTCAGCACTTTATTGTGGTTTCCTGATTGGTTCAGGATGGCTGAGCCTTTGCTGCCCCCATCTTCAAGTGAATTCCCAGTTTTGCCAGAGGCTGAAAAGAGAGTGACTTAGTCATTAGCTCCTCTGGCAACAGCCTCTGGCAGCGGTTCAAGGGAGCTTAGAAAACAGAGCAACAAGTGGCTGCAATATGTATTTCAAAAGCCCAGCAGACAAGAAAAGGAAATGAAAAGCAGCATAAACAGGGATAGTAATGTCTGAATCTGGAGGCACATCCGGGCACTACTGGGCACTGCAGGCAATGCTCTGGGCCCTTGAAGTAAAGGAGCAGCAGGGAGCTCCAGTTGAATGATAAAACTTAGGCCCAGGGCCTCTTTTAACTTTATTAGGTATAAGGCAAAAATGAATCAAGACTTCCAAACATCTTTGAAAACCCCTTCTACAGAAACACTGTCCAGAGCATAGAAATGTGCCCCATCTTGGGCCAGATTTTTGGAGAACTCTATCGATTCAAGCTACCAAAATCCATGGCATCCCCCCTGAGCTGGATCTTCTCAATCCAGCCTCCTTTCCTAAGGAAAATACACAAGAAGTAATGAGAAACTGCTTTACAACTTTTTGCAAATTCCATCTTTGGTCATCTTACTCTCGCTTGAGATGGGCTTAACTGTATTTCAGTCAAGAGAGAAAACTAAGGACAGAAAATGTGGTATAACTTTCTATAATTTGCTCTCTGCCTGTCTGACCAAAATACAAGTCCCAAAAGTATTTGAACTGACGTTCTTGTTAATTATTTTATTGCAGGTGTCTAAAAATGCCCCTGAGATATAGTGGGTGCTTCAAAACCAAGACTAACAAGTGAAGTTAGCAAAGACTGGACAGGTTTTAAACAAGGCACCCCAATTATTAGTCTCCATACCAAATTTTCTCAGATTTGTCATGCTCTGATAGAGCCTATGGTGTTAGCAGTGCCTTGGCAAGAAAGTAGAGAGAAGGTATCCTATAATCACATTTCCCCAGTTGACTCTCAGTTTGGGAGTTTGAATGAAGAATCCCTGTGGAAATCCAGCTGATGACATCTATGTCTTGAATGTGGTAATGTTCAATTCTTTCTACAGGACCCCATGTGCTTCTATGGGTGATTTGAGGGTCAAAGAGAGGTGCAATTGGTCCCTAGTTACAGCATAATCCTTTTTTTTTAATCACCCTGTTCTATTCACCTTGAATTTTCTTTCTTTCTTTCTTTTTTTCTTTCTTTCCTGACTTCCATCTATCTCCATATTTTATTGTCATAGATTTTGGGTGAGTAAAAAATGAGGGATGTAAGCTAAATCTATACAGGTCAAAAATTTTAATCCCAGCCGTTCTCTTTTACTTTGTGCTGTTTTCCTACATTTTTAAAGACTTACACCCATCTAGAAGCTTCTATGTCTTTCCAATTATGCTGAAAGGACTCCAACTATCCAGCCAGCACAATTGGTACACAGAAAATGACTATCAGGAAATTAAATTGAGGCCAAATTCTAGGAGGAAAATAAGTAGATCACATCAAGAAGGACATAACCCTCAGAAAGCACTTTCATGAAAGAGTAGGTGTCAGTATGTAAAACAGTAATAAGGTATCTCATGAAGAAGCCTCCTCTGATCTGCATTATGGTTGGTCTTCCTCTGAGAATAGACTGCTAAGATTCCTACTGGCCACCCAAAACTCAGCCTCCTATATCACCTGCTGGTAATGGCGCCCCTTGATGACAGGGAGTTATTGCTACCGTTTTTGCAAAGCTCTCATATGGAAGAAATCTGAGACCATTTCGGAAACATTGGATTCTTCTAACACTCTCTGTCTCAGGCGACGAAACTCATCACAGTGAACCTGCCGCAGGCCCTTTCTTTGCTCCACGTCTACCTTTTCACTTTAGGTCAGAGCTGCTCACCTCAATCCTGCTATTCCTGTACCTTTCTACCTCTGGGCTATGTCTGGCTTCCTGAGCTCTTGTCACCACCCCGAGCCAGGCCAGAACAGCCGAGAATTCATATCCTCTGGGATTAAACATCCATAAATAACTAAAAGAATAAAAATGTATATGTACAACCCCCTACTTCCCTTTAATGCAGACATACTTTCCCATAGGCCCTCCAGATTTCCCGCAGGGACGCCACGCCAGCTACGCACAGCCGCAAGACTCTTACAGCCTGCCGCCCTTTTCTTGCCTGACTTCTCTTCCTCCAGGACTGCTTCCTGGGCTTATCACGTTGGAAGTACTCGCACTAGAATCCTTGATTCAGTGTGCTTTGGCGGGGGGAGCTCAAGATAATATATTAATTTTAAAACATAATAGAATTATTTGGTCTACAAAACAAAATTTATATTCATTTCAGGAATGACTTCATTAAGAAGGTTATTAAACATAGTTACTATCTTCCAGTGTGGCTCGTTGAAGACACTGACCACATCATGACCCCCTGCACAGGAATAGGAAAGATGGTCATACTTGGCCCCCAACAATATCCTCACATCTGTTGCAGTTCGGCATATCAGATAAGGCCTTTGTATACCTCTGCACTTGCATGGTAATTGGTGGGAAAGATCCCTACTGGCTCTGTGTTCTATGTTCATCCTAATATAAAAGGGTAGGAGACTGACATTCACAGTACCACTAATATGTTTGGAGTAGGCAAAAAAAAAAGGGATGCCACATAGAGGATTCCACACTGAAAGCAAACTTTAAAAAATCAAAAATATGTCTGACTATGATTTCATCCTACCATGACCCTTTGAATGAAGGAAGTTGTCCTCACCACAGTCTTTTCTTATAGTGCCTTCCCTCCCTTAGACCATGCTCAACATAAATACTGCCGGGCTGGCGAGATAGCTCAGTTGGTGAAAGCACCTGCTTAGGCAAGCTCAGGGACCATGGTTCAATCCCAGGCACCACATGCCACGCCAGCCCCCACCCCCAGGTCAGGCTGCGCTGGCCATTATCTGGTGCACGTGTCTATAATCCCAGGGCTGGGGAAGCTGAAAGCAGGAGATTCATCATGAGTCTGAGCTGTGTAGTGAGACCTTGCAACAACCAAATACATAAAAGAGAAGACGAAAGTAAATACTGCTATTCATCTAGGGTGCTCCGTTGAACCTAGAAAGAGCTCTCAGAAACAGCTCCAACAGGCCTAGAAATCTTCTCTATCTGTCTAATCACCTGCCTTCCAAAGTCCTAACCCATCCCCGCACCTGCACAGTGCTGATGTCTTACTTTCTCAGCATCCTTTTCTAGGTATAAGCTTCAAGCAGAATGAGAAGATGATATAAAAATGCACATAATATAGTTGGGAGACAGTGAAATTCTCCTAGAAAGCTCTGAACATCCAATTAGTTACATGTCATTCTGCTGCCATCTCTCCAATTAAATTGCTGATTTAAAAATGAGGTTAACATCAACCTAAATGGGATTCAAATAGTGGTTCTTGCATTTAAAGCTGATTGATCTTGAATAAGTCATTTAACCTCTTTCAACCTTACTTTCTTTAAAATGTAGATGATAATTTCAGTTTATCATTCCCTGCTATTCTCACTGGAGTATCTTAGCTTCTTAAGAAAACTCTAGGTTGTGCTGGAGAAACAGCTCAACAGACTACAGTGCCTGCTTAGTCAAGCTTAGGCAAGCACAGGGACGGTGGTTTGATTACCTGAGACCACATGCCACACCAGCCCCACCCCCATGGCGTGCTGAACTTGTCAGAGTCAGGGTGTGGTGCCATACACCTACCACTCCAGCACCGGGGAAGTTGAAAGCAGTAGGATCACCATGAGTCCAAGATGCATAGTAAGACCCTGCAACAACCAAATACATCAAAAACAAAAAAGAAAGAAGAAAGTCTTAAGTTACCCACTTTTGATTCTGCATCACACTGATTCCCACGGTATGGTGCGCAAGGATGGGCACATGTGCTGCTGCTCTCATCAGCCATGCATTTATACCCAAAAGATCAACCATGACACTTTCCCAGATGAATTCAAAGGTCCTGACTATGCTTCTCAGCATGAGGACTTGCCTCGACACTGTGAGGAGATTAGCTTTAGAATAAATACTGTACAAGGTAGCAAATATCCAAAGCAAGGTTGGAAAGGACAAAAATATTTTATAGTAATTTAATTCAGAACACACACACACACACACACACATATATATATATATATGATACAGTCACAAATGTGTCCCACACATCCAAAAATAAAAACTCCATAATATCTGGTTTGCAGTCAAGAATTATCTGGCATAGGAACAAAAGGTAAAATAATGAGACTGAGTGTGGTAGCAAACATCTGCAATCTCAGTACCCTGGAGGCTGAGGCAGGAATGACTTTCAGTCACATAGTATGTGCAAAGCCAGCCTGAATTACATAGTGTGTGCGGTGGGGGCAGCAAAATAATGAGAAAAAAAATTCAGAACTTCCCAGAATTGACATGGATGTACAAATGAACAGATACAGACATTAATATTTTATATGACTAAAAATTTGAGAAACACAAGGCTTTTATAGATGAATAAACACAGAGACCTTGCTCATAAGTGAAATAAATCAGGCTCATATATGCAAACATCATATTATCTCCCTAATGTAAGAAGTTGAAAAAGTAAATAAGATACAAAAGGTACAGTAGATATTGAGAAAAGGAAAAAACTATACAAAAGAACTGGGGAAAAGAGAAAAGGAAAGACAAAGATTATATATATATATACATATATGTATATATATTTTTTGAATCCATTAGAGAATTGAGGTCACAGAGCATAAAACATTACTAATTTCTATTAGTTCACTGAAAGGAACAGTTATGGCTTATGTTGTTTGATCAATTTTGCATGTTTATATTTGATAATCTGAGCAACTACTTTGAAGATAACAACATACAACATAGTAACCATTGTTAATTTTCTATCGTTTTCTTTTGAAATTCTGTATCATTTTACTGGTTATGTTCTCTCTTTAAAATAAAAGTGGTATTACGAAATACAAAGAAAAGTAGAGAAAGAATAGAAATGAACAGAAATCAAATTTTGATAGATAAAATTTTAAATACTTGAGTTTAGGCACAACCAAAATAAATTAGTGTACTTCAAGGCATAGCAGTAAACACAACAAAACAAAGTACACAGAGGGAAAAACCTTTAAAATATAATGAATGAAAAAGTATATTAATGATCTATAGGACAATATTAAGTGACCCAATGTATAACAAATTTGAAAATCCAAAAGAAAAAGTGAAGATAGCACAGGAAAAAATAATTGCTTTGAGGAAACATGACTAAAAATTTCTCTGTTTTATTTTATCTATAAATCTACAGATATCAGAACCTATATAGACCCAAAACAGAGAACACAATGACTATACCAAATTAGGAATCAAATTTGTCAACACCAATGATTAAGAGAAACTTCATTTATGCATTTGGTACAGGATCTCACTACACAGCTGAGATTCGTAGTGATCCTCCTATTTCCAGTTTCTCTAGCGCTGGAATTACAGGCCTGTCTCACCACACCCAGACTCAGTCTCTAGCTCAGTGTACCCTAGATGTGGGGCCAGCAGGGCAGCATGTAGATTAAGACAAACTTCAAAGGTAGACTAAGAAAAAGGACACCAAAGAGCAAATTTCATGTGAAAAACATGACCGATAAGAGATGGTGAAACCATTTTCAACTAGTTGAAAAAAGGAAAATTGTCAATGTAGAATTCTCTATCCAACAAAAACATTCATCAAACATGAGAGCAAGGGCCAGGAAGATAGTTCAGTAGAATAAGTGCTTACCTGGCAAGTGCAAGGTCTTGAGTTCAGTTCCTGATACTGCACAATAAATAAATAAATATATAAACAAACAAACATGAGAAAGGTGTTTTTCCCATATATAAACATTGAAAAAAATTACAACTGCAAGTGACAAAGTTATGCTACATAACATAATAAAGGAAATATTTGAGGCAAAAGGAAAATGGCACAGAATTAAATATGTATTGTATATAGTGAAACACAATGTATAGAGTATATACAATGTCTATTTAAATAGACAGTGATATTTAAGCCAAAATATTTTAACTGTTTCTCATTATCAGCCTCTAAGTAGACCTTTTAGGCTTTTCTTCCCAATTATCACTTCATAAAATTTTAATGTCAAATATATACAGTATATCTGATTATGAACTGCCTACATACTTGTACTTTATATAAAACATAATATTACTACACAAAAAGTAGTATTTTTCATAGCAATGTAGTGTGATCTGTCAGAAAATAAAGATAGATATGTGGCTTAGTATGAAGTTTTCTGGATTCATTCTCTAGTACCATACACACACATGCATATATATATATATATATATATATATATATATATATAATTTCTATTGATGTCTAGGAACAAATTTTACCATAAATGATATAAAATAAAATTAAGAAATAATTAATCTATAAAAGCAGGACAAAGAACATAAGAGATCAGACAGAAAACAAAGAACCAAGTAGTATATTTAAACTGAAGTATATTACTAAACACACTAAATGTGAATGACTTAAACTTCTCAATTAAAAGCCTAAGATTGCCAAGTTGGATAAAAAGCAAGACATAACTACATGTTGACTATAAGAAATCCAAATATAAGGATGCAAATACATTTGAAGTTTAGTGATGCAAAAAATATACAGTACTGATACTGTAATACACAAAACTGACTTTTACATCTGATGTGTAAAGATCTTGGGGTCAAACCAAAAACCAGGAACTTCTATTGAATCCACCAGAGAATTGAGGTCACAGAGCAAACCACTTGCAAGAAATCTGAAGAGAAAAATAAAGAAGGAAAAGCAAAGCTTAAAAAAAAAAAGTGCAAGAAAAAAGAAAATATAGCTAAGAGATTCCTACCTGCACCAGAAGTAGCTGAAGCCATTGGTGATGGGTAACTCTTAAGTGGTCATCTTGCTGAATTGCTGGAGTGAGAGAGTGAGCTAGTCTGGGAGTGAGAAATTCCTTCAGACGGCAATATAGGGAGGCCGCCACTGCTTTGTGGGCTTAACCTCCAGAAACCTACCAGTTTTCTATAGTAAAGATGCAAGAGAAAGCCCTTAGGTGTCTGGAAGGAAGGGGGTAAACTAGCCACTTCAAAATATGGGGCTGAGGAGATAGATCTGCATTTTCATTTCCTGCCTGGCAAGTGCAAGGACCCAAGTTCAATCTCCAGTACCGCATGGAGTGCTGGTCAGGGAAATATGGGAGCACCGTGTTGGCCTGAAATCAGGCATTTTGGCATATGCCTGTAATCCTAGAGCCGGGGAGGCTGAAACAAGAGGATCACTATGAGTCCAAGCTGTGTATCAAGACTGGGTTTATAGATAGATAGATAGATAGATAGATAGATAGATAGATAGATAGATTTTTTTAAAAAAATATATTCAGACTATTCTCCTGAAAAAGGCAACTGGACAAGAAGAATGACTCTACTAGAGTCTTATCCAATGTAAAAGAAGGAAAATTTCCCAACCCCCAGTGCTCTAATTTTTGTATCTCACTTAAGGTAGAAAAAGCCTCTGATAAATACTTGTGAAAATTACAGTTCAGACATAGTGAAAAAACAAAACAAACAAAAAAAAAGTTTGAAGCTTAATCATATCATTGCAGAGTTGCCTTAAAGCCGTTATCCAGGCTTCAGTAGAATAGTGAATTATCACTGAAAGCACAAAAAGCTATTTAAAAGTAGTTTCTAAGGAAGCTCAAACACAAAAACAAAAGCAAACACACTGGAGGAAACTTAAGCCTCTGACCTTTTTAGATGAAAAACAAAAACCATTATAGAGTCCCACTCCTAATATAAAACATCAGACTAATAGCTAATTTACCCAGTTTCTGTTATCCCATATATCACTATTCAAGCCAGGTTAAAAAACCAGAGAAGCCGAGTGTGGTTGCACACCTGTAATCCCAGCACTTGGGAGGCTGAGGCAGGAGGGTCAGTGTGAGTTCGAGACCAGCCTGAGCTACAAAAGTGAGCTCAAGGCCAGCCTGAACTGCATAGAGAGACCCTGTCTCAAAAAGACCAAACAAACAAACAAACAAAAAAGCCAGAGAAAATACAGAAGAGATGAGCAAGCAAGTAAAACTGTTTCCAGAAAGAGTAAGATTTTCAAAGACCTCTCCTCTAGATTATCAATTGCATGAACTATGCTATTTATATACCTCCTCATTGATTACATGATTAAGCTCAAATAGTACTACTAATGATACCTTCTGAGATGCCCCATATATGTAAAATCCAATATAAGCCATATATGCCACATATAAAACACAATTTAAAATAATTCTTCTTTCTTTATTCCTTCCTCTGTTCCTTTCCTCCTCCTCTTCTCCTCTTCCTCTTCCTCTTCTTTCTTCTTCTTCTTCCTCTTCTCTTCTTCTTCCTCCTCCTCCTCATCCTTCTCTCTCTCTCTCTCTCTCTCTCTCTCTCTCTCTCTCTCTCTCTCTCTCTGTCCTGCTTCCCTTCACTACTGTATCTCTTACAACAAATAGCAAACTAAATTTATCTCTAAAATTTCCCAGGTTCTATGAGGAATCCAAGTTTATCATGGATTCTTTGTGTCATACTAATCAGTGAAGGTATAAGGAACGAATGAAGCCTCTCACTGCATGGCAGCATCCCGTTTTCCTTCCTCGCCTCTATCTACAGGATGACTAACAGGTTTTGTCTTCATCACCTGCTGTGAAAACTATGCAGTAGCTCTCTGGGGTTTTGCTTTAACAAGGATCATCAGGTTATGTACTCGTTCAGTAGGAAGAGTGCCACAATAAATTAATGTTACCTGCTAACATGGCTAGAGTGGTGGGAAATTGCACACAGGATAAACCTTTGCAGATAGCACTGCTACTCTTCTGACCATTTTTACTTATTACCCAGCTCATGGGTCCTATCCCAAGGCCAAAGTCAAGAGGCCCGGACTAACAAAAAAGGATTTTTGCCAAGGGATGCTCAGGATCAAGAAACAACCACCACATATGGAAATTGATTTGGGCTTGCAAGTGTCCGTGAATCTTCTATTTACTCTGCCTCTGTCTCTGTCTCTTTTAGGTACCTATATCTGCACACACCCACCAAAACGTAGGTTAAAAATAAGTCTCTAACCTAATTGCAACACCTTCATGGTTACCTACAACCAGCGTGAACCCTGAATTTTCCACATCGAGCCTCTGATTTTCCCTTGGCTAACTATGATGCCTCTCTGCCCTAGGGGCGATGTGTACATAGCATCCTAGGCACTCAGGAAGTGAGATGCCAAGCTGTTGTACCTGAGCATATGCAAAGGGAATCTCCTGCAGAGATTCTCACATCCAGCACTCTGGACCACTGCAGGGTTTACCGGCTATTTTACATCTTCCAGATGCAGCCACTGACATCTTCTTTAGGCCCTGAAACATTTAATTCCGAGCTAACTCTGACCAAAGATATTATTTATCAACACTACTAGCCATTCATTCTACCAGGGACTCAGCAGTGAACGCAACTATTTTTTCAATCTATAAGTGAAACTATAAGAGCTCTAGGGCAGAGCAGAAGGCTTAAAATAAACTCATCAAAGAGAGCCAATCTGTCCTCAAAGTCAGAAGACTTTTCAAATGCTGTTCCTATCACTTACTGACATATCTTGCGCAGGAATGAAATCTAGTATTCAGGTCAGGAAACAGTAACAGTAATGGTACCATTAATATTATCTGCTTAGTAAGAAATTACTAACCAACAGATATAGTCAGCAGGAAAATTAAATCAGATAATTCATCCAATCACTTAGCATATTGTCAGACACACAATCAATGTATTCCTTAGGCAAAAGAATATTCCTTCATTTAACTGTTGAGTTCAGGGGTAAAAAGTCAAATCAATTTCTTATAAAAGTATCAAGTTTTGCCGAGCGTGGTGGCTCACACCTGTAATCCCAGCACTCGGGAGGCTGAAGCAGAAGGATTGGTGAGAGTTCGAGACCAGCCTGGGCTACAAAAGTGAGCTCAAGGCCAGCCTCAACTGCATAGCGAGACCCTGTCTCAAAAAGACAAAAAAAAAAAAAAGTATCAAGTTTTAAAATATAAGCACCATGACCACGCCTTGAGTATGTGACCTAGATGCAGACGTTGGTAATGGGTTTATCTACGAGGAAAGATGCTGAAGCCACAGCTCAAATTCCACTCTCTCTAATAGACTCAGTTTATACCTTGAAGGTCCCCAAGACTTAGCCCTCACCCTGTGGTGCTGTTGGAAAGTGGTGAATCCTGGCAGAAGGAAGCTGGGTCATTGGAGCCGTGCTCCAGAAGGAGACAAAGGGACTGTGCTGCCTATGTCTCTGACACTTCTGGGTCACCAGGAGATAAGCAGTTCCTCCACCATCCACCACCATTACAAAGTGCTGCCTTAGCCCCAACCTAAAAGCAAAAGGTCAATTGAACCCGAACTGAAACCTCTTGAACTATAAATGAAGTAAACCTTTCCTCATTATAAACTGATCATCACAGGCATTTTGTTATTGTAATGAAATCTGATTATTACATTTTAGATCCAAAGGTCAATACTGATTTATTAAAATTCAAATGGATTCTAATGGGCTGGGCTTTAGGTTAGTGATACAATGCTTGCCTAGCATGTGCATGGCCCTGGGATTAATGCTTCCACTGGGGGGAAAAAATCAAGTGACTAAGTAAAAACTGATATTCTGGATTAGGTCCTAGAACAGCAACGAAGACATAAATAGGTAAAATTCAGAGTCCCAAGATAATTGATAGTAATTTACCAGTGTTGATTTCTTGGTTCTGACAAAAGTAGCGTGATTCTATAAATGCTACCATTACGTGAAGCTGGAGAAAGATGTAAGAACTCAGAATTAGCTTTGAGGTTTCCTCTAATATAAATTTATTTCAATAAAGAAGTAGAAAATATGGTGACTAGAGGAAGAAGAGGGCAAGGGAAGAAATTTATCAACCTGTAGAAGCTTAGAGCTAGAAGACAGAAGTTTTGTGTTTGCACCATGAAGAGATAACAAGAAAAGAGATAACAAATGCATGAGATGATGAGTTCACTATCTACCTTAAGTTGGTTATCACACCCTATATACAATATGTACTGTAATATGTCACTGCATATCCACAAATATGTACTATTATTATGAATTAATAAAAAAGAAAATCTTTAAATGTTTATTTACAAAATCAAATAGATCCCTTTGGTCTATTATTTTGCAAAAGACTTATTCAGATATAAGATCATTCATATTCTATTTTTGGTGACACCTACAGGGTCATAGGTCTGGGAGAAGGCAGCATGAAAATCTGTTTTGCTTCTGTTAATTCTCTAGCACTGGATAATCAGGAGTGGGGCTACTCCAGGCCTGAACCCAGGACCTGGTCACCGTGTGGCCTAAGCTTGGAGAAAGATAAGGTTAAAAGAGAAAAGTAGCCACTGTTTTGGTTTTCATAGTTCATTTTTCTCAAAGAAAAAGAAGAGGAAGAAGAAGAAGAAGAAGAAGAAGAAGAAGAAGAAGAAGAAGAAGAAGAAGAAGAAGAAGAAGAAGAAGA
>PVJA010006856.1:0-71244 GCA_004027025.1 Myocastor coypus | reverse complement strand
GAAGGAGAAGAAGAAGAAGAAGAAGAAGAAGAAGAAGAAGAAGAAGAAGAAGAAGAAGAAGAAGAAGAGAAAGAAAGAAAGAGAAAGAAAAGAATTGCTATTGTTCATCGTACATTCCTTAACTTGAGTGTTAATCTAAAGGTTCCCTCTCACTTAGAACTAATTTTATTTTTATTTTGCGGCTTATTTTTGACTCTAAAAAGGAATGTTGAGCATCATTAACTTGTGACTGAAGATGTAGCTCATCAATATAATGCCTGCCCAGCTATCCAAGACCTGGGGTCAATTCCTGGCACCAAAAAAAGAGAAAAGAAAAAATAAAAATACCCCACATGCACATAGAAGCCAAGGAGTGTATAAGAAAGGTATTTGAGGTAAGAGGCTATTGAAATGCTTTGAACATCTCTCTATAAAGTAGATATCATAGGCATCTTCCATGCTTCAATCAGCATCATGAGAAGGTTTCTCTATTGTGAGCCAAGTGCCCTGTCCTTGGGGTGTGAGTGGGACAGGATTGTGGTATTAGAGGTGATAGTAGAAGAGCCCTTTTCTATAAAAGCATTGAAGAGTGCTTTGCAAATGGACTTTTAAAGTTGTCTTGGTAGGTCTTCAAGTCCAAGTCCACTTTAGTACTTCTCAGTCTTCCCATCAATAAGCATGTATGAGCATGTGTGTGTGCGTGTGTGTGCACGCGCGCTCGCGCGCTCACGTGCACGTTCACGTGCACTCATGCACATGCACATGTTTTAGATGTGATCTGATAGATAATAAAGATGATACCAACTGTCTGGGAAATGAGGAAGGTTGAAATGTAGTTATGAGGCCTTTCAAAGTGATGATAAATTCACACTCTTAAAATTTCCCCACTCTCCATTACTGAGATTTACCCTCCAAAACATTTATTCAGCACTAATCATACTGAAAATTCGTAGTGTGTATTAAATAGTCAATAACTAGTTCAAAGTAATAGATGCTTTTCCCTTTTGTCGTTCCAGAGCCTTTCTTCTTGAAAATTGTTTCATATTATAATACAGGGAGTCAATAATATTGTTCAATTCTCCTACCACAGGGTAGCCATCTGTCCAGGCTGGCTAACTGAGTACTTGATCTCTCTTTCCCCAAGATTGGTTTGGAGGAGGTCATATAACTCCGGAAGGTCAATAGAATCAGCCCCAGAAAGTTGTTAGAACAGCTAGGTTATAAGGATTCTTTGTTTTCTGGGATTGCTGGTTATAAGGATGGTGATGTAAGTTTAGCATTGCAGTGGTTACCGTTGCTGTGATGTGGAAAGCTTGCCTAAGACAGCCAGTGCCTGACATAAACAGGTGAAGAGGAAAAATGGTGACTAAATGTCTTAATTTTTCAATGACTAAGGGGGTTTTCAATAGGAGACATTAATTGCTAATATCTGGCAAATCCTAGATAATGCAGGATGACTGGGTTACCCCAGAATGGAGACTTTAGATGGTTCAAAGATGGACTGTCTTTTTCCTAACTTGACATAGGCACCAATATGTTATCTTACTGCTCTGGAAAATTCAATGTGATCTCTTTGATTTTCAGGTTCTCACCCCTCAAGCAAAAGTTAACATTTCTATTAGCCTGTGCTGTCTCATTATAATGTCCATTGAATTGTTGGCTCTATCACAAAAGCTCAAAGACTACTATTAAAGTTAAATATTTAGGGTCTTGGAGGTTCAGAAAACTCACCCTAGAAATCAATAAAACAATTCCACTTCAACCCATGATAGGTGCTGAATCTGATGGTCTGGCCCTGATTCTTGTCCTATGGGCAAATGGATGCCCAGAATCTGGATGAGTCCATTTACAGCAGATTAATCAGGGAGGGATTTGAAAAACCCAGTCAGCCTGATGAAATATGGCCACCGTGTCACTGCTATTCTGTCTCTATTATTATTATTACTGCAGAGTGTGGTTGTCTATTTGTCTATTTCCATAGGTTAGGCAAATATTTTTTATTAGTACATGTTTATAATACAACATATGTATATTCATATTGGGAGATAAACACAAGGTGATGGCATATTTCTATAATTCAATCCCGCTATTTCCCTTCCCTCATGTTTTTCTCCTTCCCATAAATTCCTTACCCATCCCCCACAAGTCTACATTATGTTTTCTATCCTCTCTCTCTCTCTCTCTCTCTCTCTCTCTCTTGCTTAACTCTGCTTTTTGGGTTTCTTGTATAAGAGCACATGTGAACTATGCCAGTTGTCCCCTGTAGGGGAAGAGCTCATAGAGGAGAGAACATCTGAGAGAAACTATGGGGGGAAACATACAAAGTGGCATGTCACCGAGTAAAGAAGCACAGGGAGCTCATCCATGAAAAATGGATCAACTGGGCCTGGGCCTGGTGAGATATCTCAGCAGACTAAGGTGCCTACTTAGGCAAGCTTAGGTGAGTGCAGAAACTGCAGTTTGATCCCCAGCACCACATGCTGTGCCAGCCCTGCCCTCAGGGCAGGCTGAGATGGCCAGAGTCCTGGCATAGAGGTGTATGCCTGTAATCTCAGTGTGGGACCACCATGTGTCTGAGCTGCATAGTGAGAACCTAAAACAACCAAGTACAACAAAAGAAAGCAGAAAGGTAAAGAGAGAGAGAAAGAGAGAGAGAGAGAGAATAAATGAATGAATCAACTGACATCCTTAAGGCTTTAGGGGTCTTCTGACTGAGGTCTATGTGCTTATTTTCTGGATCCCCCATAAATACAAATTACTGCAAAATAGTGAGACCCTGTTAGGTATTGTTAGATATTGTAAGGAATCCAAAATGAAGACAAGATGATTGCTTATGACCTGAGCATGTTAAGTTCATTAGAACTTTGAAATACAGGAAGCAGTGTAGTACCATAGAAGGAGGTTGGGTGCTGGAGGTCTTAACCTGCGGATCATCCCCTCCTATCACACTGGGCATATCATTTCTCCTATCACACTGGACATATCAGTTACCTTCTCTGAGTGCTATTTTTCTCATATTCCAATTGGAAGTCATCATATGGACCTTGAAAGACCATAAGGAACCTATATAACTTATTGTGAACACCTAGAATGCTAATCGGGACATAGCAACTGTTGATAGGAGAGATACAGATTTAAAACACACTATATAGGCAAGCTTTCAAAGGTACAATGCTTGATTAAAATCATCATTGGTTCCACAAGTGTTTAGCAGATACCTGCTGTGCTCTGAGTATTGGTAAATACAGGGAATATAATGTGGAGCCATGGAAGCTCTGACTCTTCCCGGGGGGAACCTCAAGGGCAGGGAGGAAATGCAGAGCTTGGGCAATAAACGCATAATGTGTAGACTATAGGAAAGCCATATGTAGTAAAGAGAAAGAAGAGCTTTTCAAAGGAAGAGACATGACACCAGAGAGCGCAAGGGTATGTGAGACAACAATACCAGGAGCAGCTAGGGTGTTAGAGTAGGCAGAGCAAAGCCCTCAAAACACACGTGATTTCAAAGGAAAGAGTTCAACAAGTTGAGAAGTGTCAACAGTGCTTCCCCAAGAAGTCCATTTTGCATGCTGTTCTCATTTTTATCTTATAATGCCAAGCTACAATCTGATGTAAATGATGGCCGGCCAGCCTCTTCCCCATTTACCTCTCTACCCTACCCCTGTGTCTTTACCAAAAGGTGCCTTTCCTGAAGCACCTAGCACACGCGGCAGGGGCGAGGTGTCCAGGAATTGATATTGAGCAGGCAGCCGTGTTTGGAGCACCTTTACCAAGTTTCCTCTTAGGATTAAGCTTCAGTCGCTCTTTGGAAAGCTGACTTACTAGCGTGCCTTGTGGCGGCCACTGCCGTTTTATCACCTCCTCTACCTTTCTACGTGTCATCCCTGTATTTTACAAATTGCCTACACTCACATCCTTATTTCAGCGTTTGTTTCCAGAACCTAAATTAAGACACTTAATAAACTATGATTGGATACAAATTTAAGTGTGAAATTCCTATCTTCTACTTAACAGCTGCACAATCTTGAGGCAGCCATTTAACAACCCCCGACCCTGGGCTACAGTTTGGCCCTCTGTAAAGTAATGATACTAGTAATAACTTCTTCCTGTAAAATTTTATAAATATTAAGGAAGGATATGTAACATAACGCTCATTTGTCATGTGCTAAGTATGTCAGTATTATTATCAATTTCACCTTCACTGTGAATGAGTGATGATTAGTAGATCATTAGGAAGAGGTTGTAGATTCCGAACAAAAACTGCCTCAACTCCACTTAGTTTATTAAATAGCCGGCAACGTCTTTGAAGACCAAGATTTCATCATGCCTTAGATATTTTTTAAAAGTGTATATGAGCCGGGCATGGCGGCTCACGCCTGTAATCCCAGCACTCGGGAGGCTGAGGCAGGAGGATTGGTGCGAGTTCGAGACCAGCCTGGGCTACAAAAGTGAGCTCAGGACCAGCCTGAATTGCATAGCGAGACCCTGTCTCAAAAAGAAAAAAAAAAAAAAAAAAGAAAAGTGTATATATAAGGGATGAGGTTTTGCAGTTGATCCTAAACCAACAGAACTTTCCATGTGCTGAAGCCAGGCACTCTCTGAGGATCTTTCACCCTTACCATGACTCAGTCTTTTGGGACAGGCACTGAGGATTCCAGCCTGAAGCTCAGCTCTTCAACCAGAGCACTCTGACAGTCAAACTGTGCAGGAAGCCAGGCTTCCATCTCCCTCTGCACTGAATCAGGGAGTGTACCCCTGAGCAGGGTGTGTGAGCAGGGAACCTCCTAGGAGTCTTTCTGAGGGGAGCCCATCTCGCTCTCATCTGAGGTGTCCTTGAACTTGCCAGGTGGTGCACACGTGCCTCCCTGAGTCACGCCATTACCCCCACCCTCCACTTCCAGCCTCACATCCCTGAACACTGCAATCTTGAGTACAATAGGCTGTTTCATCTCTTTAGTGGCTGCTATAATGTTTATGGCCTACATTACATTTTAGTACAACTTAAGACATTGTCCTTTTGATTACTCTGGTCTCATACATATAGATTTAGATACATGGAATGAGTAGGATTTGTTTGAAAAAATCTGATATTTCAACTTCAGTGACAAGAGTGATAGCTTTACTTATTTCACCATTTACTTACTCAACAAATACTTCCTGGGCAGAGGCCATTTATGCATAGTTTGCCCCCTAGCAACAGCTATGAAGGGGGATTGTTAGATAGAGGCTACACAGGACAGAGCCCTTCTCCATAAACTGATAAGACCTCATGAACCTCCTTCCTTTTTTTTTTTTTTTTTTTTAAAGAATTTTTTATTTTATTTGTTTGTTTGTTTCTTGTTTCAGAACCTTTATTTGTTTATTCACTCATTTGTATGGCCGGCTCAGCCTGCCCCGAGGGCAGGGCTGGTGCAGCATGTGGTGCCGCGGATCAAACTGCGGTCCCTGAAGCCACCCCAGCTTTTCCAAGCAGGCGCTTTAGACCACTGAGCCATCTCACCGAGCCCCAGGACCTCCTTCCTTTTGCTTCCTCTACTACCCTCTCAGGCTATTCTTGCACCCATTTTAGAGGACAGGAGACTTATCGAACTCATCTAGTGTCATTTCCATCTATTTCCATAGATAGTCTGAAAGCTCAATTTTTGAGAATTATTGAATTATCTTTCCCCTCAAAAGACCTGCACTGTGCTATTGAATGGTAGGGTTTGCACCCACACAGACGGTTAAAAGTTGGATAAAATGTAAGACAATGTTCATTTAAGTCCATCAGAAAGTGCTGAAGCAAAGAGGATTCAAAGGCTAAGACGAGAGAAAGCACAGAAAGGCAGAAAGGTGTGCTGATTAGCTGCAAATGCTTTGCCTTTGAGGGAGGATGCTCATCATAGTCAAATGCTGGAGGCTGAGATTTTAGCCATTGCCTAGACAATGATTCCCTGCTGAGAATCAGAGGATCCAGCAGAGTTGGTGGCAGTCAACATTTTTTATGGTTGGAATAACAAATCTGAGGGTTATTGTCCTCCATTATATGTCCAGTTTTCCCTTATGACACTTCATTAATTCTTAAACTATGTGGGTAGAAGTTAAAAAAAAAAAAAGGCAAAAACTCTGTGAAGCAGAAAGAAGTTTTCTGAACTATTTCAGTGTTCAGGAAACAAAGATTAGAACTGTAGGCCAGAAAGAAAAAAAAAAAGTCTCAATGAGCAAAACCATCTCTCCACTGAAATTCATTGAGAACTATTTCCAGGGAACAAGAATGAACTAAAGGGGAATTGAGTCTCACCAAAGCTGCAAACAGGCTTGACTCATTGCAGACCCTGATTAAGTTCATGTAAACAATCCCATTCCATCTACCTAGAGAAGAAAAGGAAACCCTTTTATGGAGCACCTACCATTTTTAGCTATAGTATGGAATATCAAGGAACAAAACCTGAAGACTGAAAGTCAAAAACAATATAGATAAAGCAATGGAAATTAAACTGCAGGGGATCCAGGTGTTGGAGTTAGCATTAAGAATGTGTATAAATAGGATTTATGCACAGTAGAGGGTTGAATAAGGCAAAGTACAAACAGAGAGATCAGTAGAGAATCGATAAAAGGAGATATGGGGATGAATCTCTTGCAAATGAAAATGGGGAGAAAAAGGGGAAATAAGTAAATTACAGCTATGTCATGCATGAGAACTTCAATGAATGTCATTACTTCAATGAATATAAGCATTATGTGTTATAAATATGAAGAAAGATTAATAATATCAATAAGAATGAAAACAGCGAAAGAAAAATTAGTGGAGATTGGAGAGAGGGAGAGATTGGGAAAAGAATATAAAAAGGAAGCCAATTTTATTATATACATGTACGCACGCTCCAAGATGATCATATAATGTATGTACTGAAAACTTATACTCCCCAAAAATAGACAAAAATAACTGGTGAGATGGAAAATTTAGTGTTTCAGTTTTAAAATTTAAATCCTTGATCCATTTTGACTATATTTTGTGCATGGTGATAAGCATGGGTCTATTTTAAGCCCATGGCTCGTGGAAGGCCAGTATTTCCAGCATCGTCTACTAAAGAGGCTCTCTTTCTTCCAATGAACATGCTTGTCCACTTTGTCAAAGATAAGGTGGCTGTGTGGGCTTGTAGTTGTGTCTACATCTTCTAAGAAATTCATGACAACCAAATCAACCCTACAAAGAGTACTGACAGATATTTTAGACAGTGACAAAGGTGACCTCAAATTCAAAAGCAGAAGAAAACAACCAAGTAGAGCAAGCAATTCAGAAAAGGAGAAGAGATCCTACAGTATGAAAACGACATACTGTCAGATGTAAATGGCCTCAATTCACCAATCAAAAGAAGCAGAGTGGTGGAGCAGATAAAGAAACAAATTCCAACAGCATACTGCATAGAAGAATCACATTTAATTAAAAAAGAAATTAATAGGCTGAGTATCAAAGGATAGAAAATAATACTCCATGTGATGGAAAAGCAGAGGTAACTATTTTGGTTGTTAACAATGTCAACATCAAACAAAATGTGATTTAAAAAGACAAAGAAGTTGTCTTTCCCCTACATACTTGTTGAGGAAAACTGCAAGAGGAAGAGATAACAATTATAAATATGTATGTACTCAGTGTCCGAGTACTCAACTATATAGGACAAATTTTAGCAACATGGAAAAAAATCTATTGAGCAATAACATAATTGTATTGGGAACTTTAACACCTCACTGACACAAAGAGATAGATCAAAGAAATAACAGAACTAAATTGAACTTGTGAAGAAATAAACTGAGTAGACCTTTACAGAGTATTCCACCCATCAGCATTAGAATACACATTTTTCTCAGCTGCACATGGGGTGTTCTCCAAATTAGATCATGTGCTAGCAATGCAACATAATTAAATAAATGCAAAGGAATAGAAATTATCCCATGTGCATCATCTGACCATAGTGCAATGAAACTGGAAATTACAGACAAAACAAACAGCAAGAACTATAAAAACACATGGCAACTAAATGATACCCTCCCAAATAGTCAAAGAATCATTGATGAAACTAACAATATTGACAGTCCAACAAATGTTCAGATACAACCTACTGGGACCTGTGGGATGCAATGAAAGCTGTCCTGAGAGGGAATTTTATAGCAGTAAATGCTCACATCAGGAAAACAGAACAAGCCCAAATAAGCAATCTTATGTTGTACCTCAAACTCCTGAAAAGAAGAAGTGGGTCAAGTTAAAGTCCAAAGAAAGTGGGCAATTATAAAGATCAGAGCAGAAATAAATGTAATGGAGACTAAGAAAATGGTACAATTAATGAGTCAAAGAGTTAGTTTTTTCAAAGAATAAACCAAATTGATGAACCTCTAGCCATTCTCATTAAAAAATTAAAAGAAAATATTCAAATTCGTGCCATGAGGAATGAAAAGGGTGAAATCTACAGAAACCACAGAAACTCAGAGGACTATCAATGCCGATTTCCAAAATCTTTATTCTCACAGAATGGAAAGTACAGAAGAAATGGACAAATTGATAGATACATATGGATGACCAAAGCTAAATCAAGAAGATATAAAAATTATGGGTAACTCAATAACAGCCAATGAAATCGAAAATGTAATTTAAAACAACTTGCCAAAAGGGCTGGTGAGATAGCTCAGCAGACTAAAACACCTGTTTAGGCAAGTTTAGGTAAGTGCAGGGACCATAATTTCATCCCCAGCACCACATACCATGAGCAGGCCACAAAAACAACAAATCAAATCAAAACAAAAACCTGCCAATAAAGAAAAGCCCAGGTCCTGATGGATCCACATCTGAATTCTACTAGAATTTTAAGGAGGACCTACTGTTCTCTTATTAAACTCTTAAACGAAGTTGAAAAGGAAGCAATTCTCCCAAACTCATTCAGGGAGGCAAATATTAACCTAACAACAAAACCAGAGAAGGACCCAACCAAAAAACAACCACCACCACCACAACAAAAACTATACACTAATCTACAGGCCTAATGAACATAGAGGCAAAAATACTCAATAAAATGCTAGCAAACAGAATAGAGCAACTCCTGGGATTCATCCCAGAAATGCAAGGATGGTTTAACATATACAAAGCCACACATATCATATACCACATCAACAGAGCCAAAGACAAAAGTCACAAGATCATCTCAATAGACACAGAAAAAGGTTTCACAAAGTTCAATATTCATTTATGATTGTATCGATCAGGGTTTTACTAAAGGAACAGATAGGTATTACATAAGGAACAGATATAATACAACATGTATTATCAACTATCAGCCAGAGTCAGATGAGGAAGTTTGTGGAGGGCTTCTGCACACCAGAGACTGAAGGATTCAGTCTAAGATCTGGAGCTGATTGCAATGTTCCATGCACATCTGTATCAGGAGGCCAATGGGTCTATGAGGGAAGGCTGATGAGAATCCAAGATGAAGGCCAAATAGTCTGTTCTAGAAGCCATGAGACACTATCCAACCTGACTGTGAACACTGGAGCTCCTCCGATGAAGTGGAACCCTTCATCCTTCCTCAGTTCCCTTTTTATATAATTTTTGTGCTGAATCACTGTAGGGTGGGCCCTCCACACCCTAGGGTATGGAATTACTGAGCCAATTTAGTTAAGCTTTTAACTTCTCAAGTTGTATTAACCACTACAATGATAAAAACACTACGGAAAATCAGAATAGATGATCTCTCTCTCAATCTCATAAAAGCCATCTTACAATAAACCAACAGCCAACATTATACTTCATAGCCAAAAACTGAAAGCCTTCACTTTAAAATCAGAACCAAGGCAAGGATGCCCACTGTCACTACTCCTGTTCAATATAGTTCTGGAAAACTAGAGCAACTAGATAAGAGAAAGAAATAAAATGAATAATGATTGGAAGGCAAGATGTGAAGTTATCAGTATTGGTAAATAATATGATACTGTACATAGAAGACCCTAACAACTTCACTGAGAGCCTTGTAAATTGAATAACCAAATTCAGTAGTGTAGCAGGATACATATTCAAAAATCAATAGCATCTCTATACTCAAACGACAAACACACCAAGAGGGAAATTATCATGACCATACCTTTCACAATAACATCCAATAAATGAAACACTTAAGAATCAATCTCATTAAGGAACTAAAAGATTTATACTATGAAAACTACCATTAGTATACTTCAAAGATATGGAAAAAATATTCCAAAAATCCATCTGGAACCAGAGGAGATCTAGAATAGCAAAAGCAATCCTGGGCAACAGAAGAAAGGCAGGAGACATCACAATCCCTGACCTGAAATTATACAGTAAAGCTACTGTGATAAAATCAGCACGGCACTAACATAAAAACAGACCTGAGGATCGATGGAATGGATTAGAAGATGTGGACACAACTACAACCACACACAGCCACCTTATCTTTGACAAAGTGGCCGAACATGTTTCACTGGAAGAAAGATAGCCCCTTTAATAGATGGTGCTGGAAATACTGACCTTCCACATGCCATGGGCTTAAAATAGACGCATGCCTATCACCATGCACAAAACTATAGCCAAAACAGAGCCAAGATTTAAATATTAAAACCTAAACACTAATTCTTCTGGAAGAGGAATTAGGTAGAAACCTTAAGGACATAAGAGTAGATAAAGAGCTCATGAACAAAAATCAAATTGCATGGGAAATACTTCAAAGAATCAACAACTGGCATCTCATCTTTCTGAAAAGTTTCTGTACATCAAATCACCAGTAGAGTAAAAAGAAAAACCATGAAGTGGGAAAGAATTATTGTAGACTATCAGACAAAGGAAGGAACACATAAAGAATTATTTTTTAAAAAATCAGGCCTCCAAAATTCAAAGACCCAATACAAGAATGGGTATCTGAGATGAATATGTGCTTCACAAATGAATAGATACAAATAGAATATAAATATGAATATAAATGATATTCAACATCACTAGTCTTTCAGGAAATGCAAATTGAAATAATGCTGATATCATCGTACACCAGAAAGAATGGCTAGTATCAAGAAATAAACCAATAACAAACCCCAGAGAGGCTGTGGGGAAAAAGGAACCTTTTCTCCACTGTTGTTGGGAGAGAAGGCTGGCATAGCCGTTATGGAAATCAGTATGGAGATTCCCCAAAAACCTAAAATTGGAACTCCCATTCAAGCCGGCTGTTTCTCTCCTAGGTGTTTTTCCAAAAGAATGGAAATCATCATACCACAGCTAGGTATGTTCACCCTTGTTTACAGCAGTGCAAATTGTTGTAGCTAAATCTTGGAAACAATCACAATGCCCGTCAACTGAGAAAAGGATAAAAAAGATATGGCATTTTTATGCAATGGAGTGTAATTCAGCTACAAAATAAATACATAAATTTGATGCTTTTGTTGATAACTGGATGCAGTTAGAGACTACTGGAAAGTGAAATAAATCAAATCCACATGTGCAAACATTGTATTTTCTCACTAGTGTGAGAATCTGAAAAAGTAATGAAAAAGGCACAACAGATATTGTGAAAGGGAAACTAATTGTTCAATGGGAAGGAAAATCTTGGATGAAGAAAAGGACGAACGTAAGCAGGGGGGAAATATATTTAGGTATATATGCAGAGTAGTTCGGATAATTTTATTGTTGATTTCTATTTTATTGTTAATTTCTGCTGCTCTTTCGAAAAGAGCAGTTAATGCTTAATTTCTTTTTTACCCCGACTTTTTTCTCTTTTGTATTTATTATAACTTCCTCATTATTGTTTTATTTTTTCTTTAAACAAATCTGATATGTTTATATCTGGTAATCTGAACAACTAATGTGAAGGCAGTATCATGTAATAAGGCAACCATTGTTGACTTCTTATTACTTTGTTTAATGAAATCTTGTATCATTTCTAATGCTTTATTTTTCTATCACTATTTTGACTTCTTTAAAAATAAAAAATCTAAATATGATGCTTATAAATACCATACCCTAAGTAATAGGGTCCTGAAGCTTGGAGATAAAATGACTACATAACCTATGTAAACACTAACCAAAAGAAAAGTAGAATCAGTCTATTAGAACCACACTGAATACATTCTAAAGCAATAGGATTATTAGAGATGAAATGAAACACTTCAAAATGACATGGGTCAACCTACCAAAGATATCATGATTCTGTTTACATCAATAATATCACCTTAAGGATATAAATAAAGGACCAGTGAGATAATTCAGTAGACTAACGCACCTGATTAGACAAGCTTAAGCAAGCACAGGGACCATGGTTGAATCCCCATCACCACATGCCATGCCAGCCCTACTTCAGCCACAAAAGAAAAAAATATACATATATACATACACATACACATATGTGTGTGTGTGCGTGTATGATAGAAAATCATCACCATGGTGAGAAATAGCATGTTTAAAATCATGAGTAATTTGATGCAATTGAAATGCATGGTATGCTGTACTAAACAACCATAGATCTCACATTTATTTTAAACTTCTGTGGAACATTTACCAAAGTTAACTATGTAGTATTTCATAAAGTAAGCTTTATGAAATTTGAAATGATTGGACTAACACAGAATAGTCTCTCTGGTTACTGTGGAATTATGCTCATAAAATTTTCTTAACGAGAAAGAAATTAAAATGAAAACACAAAATTTCAAAGTATTTGGAAATTAAACAATACGCTTCTAAATAGCATATGAAATAAATATATAGATATAGATATAGATTTAGATTTAGATTTAGATAAACACAGATATAGATGTATTGATAGATATGGATACTAGGGATTCATTTTTTTGAGACAGTGTCTCACTGTACAGTTCCAGTTGGCCTAGAACTTGCTATGTAGCCCAGGCTGGTCTTCAGCTCATGGCAATACTCCTGCCTCAGCTTCCCAAATATTGGGATTACAGGGATGCACCACTATGCCTGGTAATGTTAGGAATGATTTTTTAAAAGGATAATGAAAACAATTTGCATTCAAACCTGTAGGGAATACCTTAAAAAAGTGTTTAGAAAAATGTGTAACCAATAAACGTAGAAGAATCAAAGAAGGCAATTAATGAAGGAAAATACAAGTTGTTCATGAGTTTAAAGACTCAACAGTAGAGAGCTCAGTTCTCTAATTTATCTATACATCAATCCAAATACAAAACTCATTCTGAAATTTAAATAGGAAATACAATGAACCAATCAGAAATAAGAATAAAACTGAGTTATTATATCAAGTATCAAGACCTCCTTTTTATTTTCTAAAGAATACAAATGGAAAAAACAAACACTAGAAATTATACAAGTTTTCTTTAGACAAAGTAACAGAAATTTGACACCGGTTATTGTATTGCATAATGTTATCTTCAAATTAGTTGTTCAGGTTTCCAAATACAAGCATGCAAATTTGATTTTAAAAAAAAGTTATAAGAACCATCTTGGGCCTCCCAGAAACTCATTCAACCCAGAGACATGGCCCAGCATGTGAGTGGGATCACCCAGGGCCCACCAGAAACTCATATGACCCAGAAGCCAGGCCCAGAGTGTGAGCCAGACCCCTCAGAGTCGCTTAGAAACTTACTTGACCCAACAACATGGCCTGGCACAGGAGTGGGACCACCCAGGGCCTGCTGGAATTTCATCTGACCCAGCAACATAGCCTGGTGTGTGAGAGTGTAGCAGGGAGAGGATATGACCAGAAAAGCACAGGAACCATAACAAAAATAGACAAATGAGAATTCATCAAGCTAAAATGTCTGAACAGCAAAGAAAGCAACCAACAGATTGAAGAGAAAATCTACAGAATAGGAGAAAATATTTGCAACACACAATCTGATAAGGCATTAATATTCAAAATGTAGAAGAGACTCAAACCATTCAGTAATAAGCAAACAAATATCCCTATTGAAAATGAGCTAAGGACCTGTTAGGAAGTTCTTAAGGGAAAACAAGGAGGTAGTCAACAATTATATGAGCTAGTAAAATCACCAGAGAACTATACATTAAAACTGTGAGATATCATCTCACACCTGTTAGGATGGGTGTTACCAAAAGACAAAAGATAGCAAGCATTTACAAGGCTGTAGAGAAAAGGGAATTCTTTTTTTTTTTTTTTTTTTTTCTTTTTTTGTTGTGGGACTGAGGTTTGAACTCATGACCTGGCACTTGTCAGGCATGCACTTATGTCCCGGAGCTATTCTCCAGCCCCAAAAAGGAAATTCTTATTGGGTATAGAAGTTAGCATAGCCACTGTGGAAAAATAGTACAAAAGGTCCTCAAAAAAATTAAAATTAGGTCCAGTAATCCCACTACCGGCTATCTATCCAAGGTCTATGAAGTATCTCACAGACATATCTCCCCTCTCATATTAGCTGCAACGTTATTCACAAAGGCCAGGATATAAAATCAACCAAAATGTCCACCAATGGATGAATGACAAAGAAAATGTGATAAACACAATAGAGTACATTCAGCATCATGCACAAAAAGGAGGAAACTCCATTATTTGCAACATTAAGGATGAACCTGGAAGATATATTAAGTGCAATAAGCTAGCCCAGAGGCAGACAAACACTACGTAATCTCACTCAGATGTGAAACATTTTTTTGAATATCAAACTTACCCAAATAGAGAGTAATTGTAGTTAGAGAAATTGTATTTGGACAAGCCTTTAAAGGACCTTTCCATACTTGATGCCAGACCAAAGATTGTAGGTAAATGAATTCAGCAAAATAACCCAATGCAGTCTAATAGTCCATAATAGTAATGAGTTATCAGCACAATTGGCAGTTGTTAGAAGTTGTTGACTTGAGTCTTTTATAGCTCAGGTTATTAATAGAGCTTTATGTTTTATACCTCATGGTTACATTTTTCTGCTAGATGGTTAAGACCAAGTTAAAGCTAAACCTACATAACAAAAAAATGAAACTTTTGCTATCTGACAAGGTCAGCTAAATCCCCTCAACATTTACCCTGGAACCCTGTATAGCACCTCATGGATCTTTTTTGTCAGTGTTAGCCAATTAAATGAATCACAGGAACACTCATCTCTGACAAAACAAAACAAAAAAGGGAGATATAAATACAGGACCATTTTGTTGTGGGAGGGAATATACATGTATATACAAGATAGGATAATACAGCTACTTTCTCTTAATTCATGTAGAAGCAAGGTTTGTACTAATATTGTTCAGACAAAATAAGTCTGCATCTTGTCCTTTGAATAACTGCTACAAAAACAACAATATGTAATGTGCTAATTATTGTCTCACTAACCTGTTTTGAAACAGTTTCATCAAGAGATTTATTGACTGTCATAATAATTACAGGTAATAACCATATTGTATGCTTGAAATTGAGGAGAGTAGATTTTTTAAAAATTAGACCACATATACGTACTGACAAGCTAAACTAAAATTGTAAAATATATTTTAATTAAAAGATGAAATAGATAACGCTAATTTTTTTTACAGTCCATCATGTTATTATTTATTTATTTTTTCAGAGCCAGGGAGTATACCATGTTAGCTTATTTTTTTTTAACTGGGCATCTGTTGACATCCTGAATGATACAATAGCTATCTGAACCTGGAAGTTAATGATCAACTTCTTCAAAGGAAGCAAATGGTCATTGATGTCCTTCACCCTGGGAAAGCAGCAGTACATAAGACAGAAATGCAGAAGAGACTCACCAAAATGTACAAGACCACACTAGATGTCGTTTTTGTGTTTAGATTCAGCACCCATTTTGGTGATGGCAAGACGACTGGCTTTATGGGCCAGGGAGATAGCTCTGTGGCACAAGAGCCTGCCTGGCAAGTGCAAGATTGTGAGTTCGAGCCCTGGTCCCGCAAAAAAAAAAAAAAAAAGACGACTGGCTTTGGCATGATTTATGGTTCTCTGTATTATACGAAGAAAAATGAGCCCAAACATAGATTTGTAAAACACTGCCTGTATGAGAAGAGAAAAGACCTCAAGAAAGCAGCGGAAGGAACACAAGAAGAGAAAGTCAGGGGCACCGCAAAGGCCAGTGTTGGTGCTGGCAGGAGCGGAAGGAGTAGAGACTCTGCAGTGCCTGTCTGCGGTGACTGCGACTGTTTTCACAAGAGGATTTAATAAACTGCAAGACCTTAAATAAATAAATAAATAAACAAACAAACAAATAAGTAAATATAAAAGGTCAAAAATAAAGTTTTGTGGGGTTTTTTTGTTTTGTTTTGTTTTGTTTTATGCCTTTTTGAGACAGGGTCTCACTATGCAGTTCAGGCTGGCCTTGAGCTCACTTTTGTAGCCCAGGCTGGTCTCGAACTTGCACTGATCCTCCTGCCTCAGCCTCCCAAGTGCTGGGATTACAGGCGTGCGCCACCACGCCCGGCAAAAATAAAGTTTTTATTTTTTAGAAAAAATTAGATGACATTTTCATGACTTTGGGATCAGAGAAGAGATTCCTGAAAAACTGCTCATCATAGAAGAAAGATTTTAATAATTAAATGAAGATTATTTTACCAAATCCAACATGAACCAAATGCATTGGCAAAACACACAGCGAGAGAAGGTACCTAGTACGAACAAGTTCACATATACAGATGTTTATATATATAAAATAAAGTCCTCCTACCTAGAAAAATGACCTTTACAGATTCTTTAAAAGCCAATAATTAAATAGAAGACTGAACTGCATAGCGAGATCCTGTCTCAAAAAGACAAATAAATAAATAAATAAATAAATAAATAAATAAATAAATAAATAAATAGAAGGCAAATGACTTGGCTAGATGCTTCATGTATGTGTATGGCTAACACATTAAAATATGTTACACTTACTTGATCAGCAGTGAGATGTAAGGAATATCATAAAGTGCTAGCATTGCACGCCGACAGAGATGGCCTTATGAGCCTGGGTTTGCACACACTCAGAACTCACACTCAAAAGCGCATTGTACTTAGAGCAATGCTGTACTGCTACTGTTTGCAAATATTTAGTAATTTCAAACAAGAGGGTCCAGTCCACATTTGTACTGTACACAATTTGTATCCCCAGACCTTTCCTTTATAACAGTTAAGATGAGCAGTAGAAAACCTTGGTGAGAACATGGAGCAAATAGAACACACATTTGCTGCTGGTGGGTGCATAAAGTGATTCCACTACTTTGAACAACCACTGGGCAATCTCTATAAAGTGAATATAGGTGTAATGTATAACTTACCACTTCCAAGAAATGTGTGTTTATATTCACCAAAGATACACACAAGGAGTCAGAATAATGCTTCATTATAGCCCAAACTGGAAACAAGCCACATATGAATTTCTTAGTAAAATGGATAAGTATATTTTTGCATAGGTATATGAATTGATCTCACTATGTTAATTGGAGTAAGATACTCCAATACACAAAAGTTAATATAGTTTGTGTCATAACTCAGTAACTGCTTGAAAAAAAACAAGTGAAGAACAAGTACATGTAATTATAAAATGTTAAAACTAGGAAAGAAATAAAGGGAAGGGGGAGGAAGCATAAGGACAATTAATAAAAGAGATGAACACAATCAAAGCACAGTTTATACACTGAAGCTAAAAATGTGGAACAAGGGGAAAGGATAGAACGCTGGCTGGTTTGAGGAACGATAAATTACGTCATGTCCACGTATAAATCTGCCAAAATGAAACCCGTTATATCTGTATAACAATCATAAAGTAATTAAACTGTGAGAAAAAAGAAACACCAGGATGAAAAGTAACAATTTCTAAAGTAGAGCCTAATGATTTGGGAAATTTCTCCAGTCAATGGAATATGGACTTCTTGGGTCGATATGGCCAATTGAGCTGATTCTGCTGACAATAGTCCTAAAAATGTTTAATAAAAGAAAAAATTTGAAGTAGGTAAGAGTGATTTGATTGCTTTGAGGTTAGCATTAGTCCTTGTGGGAGAAAGAGTTAGGAAGGGATTTATGGAAGAATTCTGAGGGATAGCAATGTTTCCTGGTCTAGATAATAGTTATGTAAAAACTATCACTTTGTGAAGCTCATTGACCCATGCAGTTTATTTGTGCACTTTTGGGTTGGAAAGGCAAAACAAACAAAAAAAAAAAAGGATTGCAAGAAACAAATTAAGGACGTGTCCATCAAAATATTTGACTATTTTCTCTTAAGGCAGCTTAATTAGGAAGGTAAAAGCCAACCATTAACACTCAGGGCTTCTTTGCTTATAGATCTCCAATAGGCAACTTGAAGTCTCTGTGTCTTAATTTCCTTATCAATAAAATGGAGATAATCATGCTCGCCTCCCAGAAAGTTGCTGAGAAGATTAATTGAGATAATGCATGCAAATTGAACAGAACAAAGAAAGAGAGTATGACAAGTTTTTGTGACTGCTACTTTTGCCCAGTGCTCCTGGGATAAATCCTGCTTTAGGAGGTAGAAACAAGAAACTACAATACTGCAGTGGGGGTACTGGGAATTGAACTCAGGACCTTGTGCTTGCCAGGAAGGTGTTGTCCTACTGAGCTACATGCCCAGCCCTTACAATATATTGTAAAACATTATCTTGCTACATCTTTAGAACATGAGGCCTTGGTTTTTACCAAGACCTTTGTCATGTTCCCTGTATATCCTGAGACTCAAAGGGAGAAAAAGTAGGAGCTAGAAATGGAGTTCACTTCAGAACCGTCTTTCTCCTCCACAAACAAAGCATGCAGTAAGCCTCTGAGAAAGAACCTTTCTTCGCTTTAGCATGAGCACATCAGCAAGGCCATGTTTCTGGTGGAGTAGCTCAGGCTCCTGGTGTCAAGCTTTTCTGCTCCACCTTCTGGGAATTCGACTACACTCAAAGCCAGCTCTGTTCTTGTGTTTTGTTGGCTCTTTGCCAAGCTAATCTCCCAACATTCAAGAGTATTATGAAAGTTAAGCTGCATGAAAATGAATAATAATTTCGTTCTACCTATAAGGCTTGGGGTCAGTACTGCCTTTATAAATCTGTGTGTTTTCTTTGGCAGCGGCCTAATAGTTTTTCTATCTACCATGACTTTACCCTCGCGTTACCACATCATCGAGCTATTTATTCAGTTTAGTTAAATTGGCTGAGGAACCGCGCCAAAAAAAGTGCTGTTAGGGAGCTAATCTTACTTACCTCAAACTAACTAAAGGATTCTCAGAGATTTTTTCCTCTGAAAAATTGTTTAGTCTTTAAGAAGAAAAACACACCTCCCTTTTGCCTCTCTTGTTGAAGCGAGGTAGCGAAATGAAATCATTCAATTACGGCGGGTGATGGGTGACGGGACTGGAAATCCAGTCCGACACACCTCGCTCCGTTCATCAGGTATGAAGGTTTGAGTTGAAGTTTAAAACTAATGAGAGCACTGAAGAGTCGAGAGTTGAAAGTGTATTTTAGTTACAACTTGCACAGGAATAACTGTAATTCTTTAATTCTGCTATATGTCGCAGAAGGTGTGTTTTACCTTTGAATTAGCAGTTGATTTAGGCTGGAGATCTTTATTGCCTGACATGGGAAGAAGACACCCTCAGGAGCTTTAGACACCTACGCCTTTAATTTTTATCCATCTTCAAAAGCTAAAGCAGGATTAAGCTTCAGGGGTCAGATTGGAGCTGAGATTCCTTCATCTTGCCAACAAGAAGTTGCTCTTAATTTCAATGATTTGATGAACATGCCCAAAAGGCTTCAGGGTACCTGAGACAATATCTATAAGAGAAAGAGACATGGAAAACTTTTATCACCTGCCTGGGCCATTGATGTCATGCCAGTCATGGTGACTCAGTTTCCCTACATCCAAGTTTAGAACTTTCTTTTGTTGTGTCCTGGGAAAATACTCCCTTCTCCTGTAATATTATGGGTCTCCAATTATATTTCCATTACAAAATACTGAAAGATTCCCCTTGGTAAGTGTTTCCTTTTCAATCAACACACACTGCTCTTTGAGGCCTCAGCGTAAATAGATTTCCCTAAAACATAGGGAAAGAAGATTATTGTGGAGTTTTAAGGAACTATCACTATGTTTTTAGGAACTATCATAAGAGAGTCAGAGTGGGAGTATTAACTTCTATTAGTCCACCAGACATTCTTCTGTGGAGTGCAGGAGAACTGGTAAATTAGCTCATTTGCGGGAGCACCCTAGGGATGGTACTCAGACCTTCACACTGAACTGCATCCCTAGTCCCGTTTTCTGTTACTTTTAATTCTTGAGACAGAGTTTTGTGCAGTCACAAGGTGGCCCAAGGTGGGTTCACAGTTGTGATTCTTCTGTCTCAGCCTCCTGGAGTGCTGAGATTGGGGGAACAGGACACCACACCCGACTTGAACTAATTTTAGCTAGGGATCCCAGATGTATGCTAGTAGCTGAGCTTTAAAGCAGAGAGAACTGGATTTATTACAAAGTGTGACACCTTCAGCTATTGAACACCTTGCAGCCTCAGCTTCCGCTTTGTGAGATGCATACAATAGCGATCTTTGTTTTCATAGAGTTATTAGGAGAAATCAATAAGATCTCGGGTGTAAAGCAGGCAAGGAGGGCTGTCAATGCAGAAGCATCCATCTGACGCTGCAGTTGCTGTGCAATTATCACTTCCTCTGGGTGCTTGGATGACAAAGAAAGAGAGATATTTCCTCTTGGCAGGATGGAGTGAATTGTATTAGAAGAAAGTGGTTCCATCCACAGGCCAGTTGAGCTCCAGGTCAGGAGAGAGCACTCCTGTCTCCAGATTCTTTGTCTTCCTCTTTGACAAGGAGGCTCCAACTGACTGAAGCCTAACCTTTTGCTAATGACAGCCCAACTCAAGTCCCTGAGAACCCCACCCAACAGCTTCTCAGCTTTGAAACCATATTGTATTTCACACGCATGTTTTCTCGGTGCCCAGTGCTAGTCGTGGTGACTCAGTTTCCCTATACTCTGGAGACTCTCCTGTACTTGTCTCCAGTTATTTCTCTATTACAAAATGTTGAACTGAAATAATAGCCAGTTCCCACTGTTATTTCCCCCAGGAGTCAGCAAGATCTGGTTTTAAGGCATCTTTCTGTGAGGAAAAGGACATGACCTGCGACTTGGCCTCCCCAGAGAAGAGACATAGCTGAGTACCCAGAAGACTGAACTCCACAGAGTACTGTGTGGCCCATTTAGCACAGGACACGTTGTGTATGGATGCAGCTTCAGACTAGTTACTATTAACACCATTTTTCCCCTTCAAAACTGACCCAGTTTGGGCTTTACCTTATTTTATTTTACATCTTTATGTATTTGGTCAGGGTCTCATTATGCAGCTTGGACTCATAGTGATCCTCCTGTTTCAGCCTCCCCAGCACTGGGGTTACAGGCCTGTGCTAACATGCCCAGTTTCCATGGCCAGCTCCACGCTCCCTGCACTGGGCCAGAGCACAGCATGTGGTACTGGGGATCAATCCTAGGTCCTTGGGCTTGCCTAGACAGGTGCTTAGACGGCTGGACTATCTTTAATGCTTTAATTTTCATGGTTGTGGTTATCCTAACTCAAGAATCAGGATGCCTGAATTCAGATCCCAGATCTGCTATCTACCACCTGCATGGCAAATGTGCCTCCATTTCTTCTGCTGTAAGTAGGATGGTGATTAGAACAATGACCATGGTAGGAACTATCCTTGGGGCTGTTCTCTGGTAGTTTGTTTTAATGCCTATAAAGTGCTCAGAACAGTGCCTATTGCCTGGAACATTCCACATCAAGGTGAGTCACTACTAAAACCGAGGGACTCCCTCCTGCATTTACACAGTTGTTAAATGAAAATTGCCAGCCACTACTCCTCCCTTTTTGCTCCTGCTCTTTTCCTATTTTCCATGGCCATAAACTGCTGCACTCTGCCATGTGCCGCTCTGCTTTGGGGCACGTTGTGGGTTCTCTTTCATCAGTTGGGTCGCTTTTGAGTGCATATCTGTATGTCCTGATCCACTAATGAGAGAGAGAGACAGAGACAGAGACAGAGACAGAGAGACAGAGAGAACCAAGAGGGAAAGAATAAAGATTGACTGGTCATCTGCCCTTTGTGAATTTCCTGCTACAGAAGTTGCTGGAATGCAGGGAGGAAGTGACAGGAGAGAGAGCAAATGCCCGCAATAGGTCTTCAAAAGAGAAAGAACTCTTGAATTCTGAATGGAATTTAATTGCTCCCTGGACTTAACACGTTCTCATTACCAAAACTATGATTTTTGACTTAAAGTTAGGAGGACTTTCCACTAAAAATTTTTATCTGTCATAACTTCCGTTGAAAACCAGGAAACAATGGCCCTCTGCTGAACAAAGTGCTAAGGAATTCTGGGTGACAAAATAAGGGTGTGTTTCCATTACATCAAATATGCTGCTTGTCATCTTCTGAAAAGAAACTCTAAGAATACAACTATGAGTGGACCTCAGATTCACTGGTGGAATATAGAGAAAGAAAAAGTGTGCTAGTGTCTTTCAAGGGTTAAAGAAAGACTTCAAAAACCAGGCTGAAGAGTTTAGCCTTTGGAGAAACACTGAAGAGTCTATTCAAAGGAATAATTTTTATTGGTCATTTTCCATGTTCTAGCTCCTCTACTAGGCAGATCACAAGATTTCTCATATTTAATCTTCACCAAAATTTTTTTTAAAAACTATGAAGAAGACAGTAGAACTGTCCTCACTGTAGGGCTTTGCATTCCTTCATGACAGTTTTCTCTCAAAGTGTAGGGTAGAATTTTCCCTACTTTCACTTCACTTAGATTCAAGATTCTTTTCCTAAATTTAATAAATGTAAAACCTTCCTTTAAAAAGAAAAGAAAAGAAAATTGCTACATCTGTGTTCCTTATGTTCCTGAGCCTTTTTTAGGGGTCAGAGGAAAACCATAGTCAAAATATATAAAATAATTTATTATTTATGGTATTATTGGTGTTATTTTGACAAATAACACTACAATGAAAAATTAGCTCACATGTGTCTTTATTAGCCAGTCTTACAGCTATAATAAAAATGAAGCCAGCTGGCTGATCTTTCTGTTTTATTTGATCTCAAGTAAAATCTCACTGCCATAAATCTGCATTGATGACTATTAATGATTTTGAGTACTTCATTTCTTTATCAAATACTAAGATTTCTCCTGAAATTATCCATAAGACGTTCCTCTCCTATGAATATTGCTTTGTTCTTGTAGTTGACTAGCAGGGAAACATTTATGGTATAAGTAAACACCTTTTCTACTTTAAATATCAGGAAAAAATCTTTATACTTTCTGCCGTGTATCTAGTGAATTTATCCTGATGTCTTTTGTTAAAAGGGAATCCATATGTTTACTCATAAGCTCTTTTCATGCCCCTAGGTCACAAAGAAAATTGTTTTCTAACAATGTAGTATTTTATTTTCCACTCACGTCTTTAATTCATCTGAGATTTCCTTCAGTAGAGACCCTGTTATGAACTTTATAGCCTTCCAAATAGGGAAGCAGTCTCCCCTATTCAGTGACTAAAGAATCTGGCTTTTCCTCAGACCTGATGCCTTTGTGTGGCCATGTATTTAAAAAAGCTTTTTTAATTATTTATTTATTCGGTATAGGGTCTCACTATGCAGCTCAGACTGGTAGGGATCCTTCTGTCTCAGCACTGGGATTACAAGTGTGTGAGTCACCATGCTTAGTTTGGGTAGCCCACACAGTGCACCTGACAATCTTGGGCCAGCCTGGTGTGCAGTACTGGGGCTGTCATGTGATAGTGGGGATCGAACTCAGATCCTGCATTTGCTAGGCAGGTGCTTAGACTACCAAGCTAAGTCATACATGAATCCAATTTTTATCTCTTTCTTGTCTCCGGAATACTAGTACCAAATTATATATTCTTATTATCACGTTATCATACTTACCGGCTACTAAAGCAATTCTCTCCTCTTTTCCTAAAGCCAATTTAGCTACCTGTGGCTCTTTCTTCTCTCACTGACACTCTAGAATACATTTTTCAAATTCTTATAAAGCCCATCTGGGATCTATTTTCTGTGTATTGAAAACCATGGGAATCATTCTTACCACTGCAACATGAAGTTGTCCATTGCAGAGTATGGGCCTCCTCTGCTTAATCCGATCATTTTTATGCTTTTCATTAGAAGTTTAAATTGCCTTTACAAAATCAAATGTATTCGCAGTTAAATAATTCCTAGGTACCCCATAGATTTGTTGCTTCTGTCCATGTTAGCTAAGCTTGAGTAAGATAGGCATTCTAGAATTTGCTCTAGTGCTGATTATGTGGAATGATTTTTAGGTAAGTAATTCACTGCTTCTGGGTGACAGTTTCCTTGTCCATGAAAACATTTGTTGGAAGTGAATGCTCGCTATGGTATGGCACCACTGATAATAATGACAGACCCCCAAGTGAGGGCTAAGAGTGCCAGTTGCTGTTTATCAAGCTCCCTCTGGTTACCTCCTCAGAGAGAAAGGTGACTCTGAAGCAACACTGTACCTAGTGCATAATAGTACACAGTACGCAGACTCCGTAGCCTGCCTTGTACATAGTAAGACCATGATACGTGCTGGTAATGAGGCTGCTTTAACACCTGGAGACCTAGAGAGGCAAAGTAATACTCCCAAACTCATACAGCTCATGAGTGGGCAGATTATAGTGTAAAGACTAAACTCTGCTGAGGAGAAACACTTCAAAAGTAAAGGCAGCCCTCCAGCCTCTGGGAGTGTGAATTACCAGCTCAGAAATGCTGATTATCTTGATGACACTGGTCCTGCCAGACCTCTGAACACCAGAGGTCACGAACTAAGTGCCGGGCTCCATTGTGCTGTGTGTGTAGCCTCTAGAGTTTCCCCTAGGGCTGGCCCCATGGGCTTGCTCTTGGGGAACATCCCTCTTCCTAGAAGTCTGTTGCTGATAGAGGAGTCAGATAACAGCCTGGGAAAGCAGCTGCCATTCACAGGACAGGAAGTAGGTGCCATGCAGCCAGCTGGACAAAACCCAGTGCTGCTCAGACTGTATGTACTTGGAGACCGAGGTGGGATGAGATGACAGGTTGTCTTGCTTCTCTCCCCAGCAGCCAGTGCTGTGCAGGTAGGTGAAGGTTCAGCTGGTAGCCAGGTAGAAGGAAATATTTTGAGAGCTACTTCTGAGTTTTCCTACTTCAGAGTTCTAAAATGCTCTGCCAGGGAACCTTCCACCTGCAAGTGAGAGGAACCCAGTGCAAACTCTCTTACCTAAAAATTGAAGAAGTTACCAGCTTACACAACTTGGGGGGAGAAGGTGGGTTTGGATAAACTGAATTCAGAACGTTAGCTGTATTTAATCAGTCCCTCACCTTCTTCCCATTTTCCAAGCCCTTTTCCTCCTAAGGAGGACAACGTAACTACTGGGGTTCATGTGGTCCTGAAGACACTCTTGGTTCAGCATCCATATCAATTCCTGGGAAAGACTTTGCTTGGCTCTTCTGAGGACAGGAGCCCCACACTCATAAGATGGAGACTGAGGCTGCATGACTGGCAGTCTTGTAAGTCTTGTACAGTAGGACAGAGAATTTTCCAAAGGGAGAGATACAGGGCTTCAGGGGGGCAGGAAAAAAAAAGTTGGAGTTGTCCACTGTCCTTCCCATGTTTGTCCCCAGCACTGGTGGACACATGGAGCCCCAGCCACTCTTATGACATCTTTTTTTTTTTTTTCTTTTTTTTTGGGACTGGGATTCAAACTCATGACCTTGCACTTGCCAGGCATGCCCTTGTGCCATGAGCTATCTCCCCAGCCCTCATGACCACTTGTGTTCCACTTTCTGTCTTCCCTGTTCTATTACTCACCAGCCAATAACTACCCACACTTGGTTGGTCATGAGCTGCTTCAAGTGTGTGACTCCTTGTGCTTCACGCGCCCCCTGGATCTCCATGCTGGCTGTTCCTCTGCCCCAAGGCCTTTAAGAGAATGTAATCATTTCCTTCCTACAATGTTCTCTGGCTCTCTGAGGTAATTGACAACAATATCTGCTTTCTAGTCCTATTGCACTGTAGATGTTTTTTCAGACAAGGTCATATCTGTCTCCAAGCTAGATTTAAAGTAATTGAGAGAAGAAATTAAGGCCCATCCTAACAACCTTTGTATGAATAAAAATGACTCTGCAGTAAACATTATTTATGCAACTTCCACCCTCTTTGCCCCCAAACCCTGACTTGGAGTTCTGGGTATGTAGCTAAATGCCTACTCTCCTCTTTGCAGCTAATGCTAGGCATGCAATATCACATCTGGCCTTTGAATATATCAGGGGCTTCTGGAGTGAGGGGCTGTCTCTTGAACAGCTTCAGCTGTTCCGATGAAGCTGGCACCACCTTCTCCTCTTTGCCTTCCTGTTTTGGGTGCTGTCTTCCTATTTTCAAGTACAGCAGTCTTCTTGCAAACAACAGAAAGGCTCAGAGACTCACTTTGACTATTTCAACACAATGGAAATGTTGTGTCAATGGCCTCAGTCACCTGCCTCTCAGATGTAAAGCAGGACAGTTTTTCTTCTTCCTGCCCATTCCCCTTCTTGTAGAAGAGCACAGCTGGTATCAGACTCACAGTCTTGAAAGAGTCACATGCAATAGAGCAACCCAGGCTGATTCCAAGATTTGAGAAGTTGCGTGTGGCCCAAAACATATATATCCGATGAGTAACTGTAGTTATCTGAGGACTGAAATATTTTCTTCCAATGTGTGAGAATCATTCTGTCTAGCAGCTGCTAAGCTGTTATTCAGTTCAATGGGCCTAACTACTTAGCAACTCAGCTGTGAAATGTTTCCTTTGGCTTACTACACTGTGAAAGTTTGCTGAGATGTGAAGGATGTTTTCTGCCGAGAATAAAACGAAGAGATTTTTATGTGCGAAGGAAATGAGGGAGCCATTGAAGGAACAGCAGGATTATCATTTGCTCTTCCTTTGGAAAAGGAGAGACCTCCTTGCTACAGAAGAATTCAGAATGACTCCTCAAAAAAAAAAAAAAAAATAGCACTTTGATGTTATCATCCTATTGACCATAGGCCATGAGCTTTTGCTGTAGCTTCTGCACTGAAAGTTCCCTAGCTTCAGCAACAGTTCACTTCTCCTGCTCTCACAGCTCCCCAAGGAGCACCTTTGCTCTGCACAGCCTCCCGTGACCCACAGGAAGATCTGCAATTCTGTAGTGTGTGCTCATCTTCTCCAGTTTGGATATTGCAGCTCCTTACACGTGCGGGAGCGTCAGGCAAGTGAGGCCATTTGATGCCGCTGATCTCAGCACTCCTGGCACGTGTGTGTTTTCCTCTCCAGCATAGGGTCTTAGTTTCAGGCAATCAACTCTTGGCTTTGGTTCCAAATCCCAGTTCATTTCCCCACAAGTTCACTCAGTGCTCTGAGCCCCTCTTGGATAAAGGAGGTCTGCAGCCTCAGAAGGTTATGAGGATTAAACTAACCCATGAATGGGGAGCTCTCTGCACAGCAATCAGCCCCTAGAAAAGACTCAACAAACGCTGGCAGCTACGATGTTCATCACTGATACACATGTGGCAAAGCATCCTAGAAGTCTTTTGGGGGCAAGAATAATTGGAGATAGTAGTATAATCCTCTCCTCCTTGAGGAGGAGTCTATCCAGGGATAAGAGCTAGTCCAATGGATAGTAAATGTTTGCAAATCAATTTACTAAACCCTATGTTCTTTTAGTGTGGGTTGCATTTCACATCAAGATATCTTTAGAATTTCAATTTAATTGTAGTGATAAATGGAGCCAGAACACTAGTAAGGCCCACTACTCATGGATTTAGTACCAGTTTGTCAGTACTGTGCTGCACATGTCTTACTTCATTTAATCCTCAACACTGCCCTTGAGCCCTTAGATTCCAGAGGTTACTTGCTCAAGACTGCCTCATTAGCAAGTAGATATTTAGTAAATATTTACTCAATCCTTACATTCTGGTAGCCAGAGCCAAGAACAGAAATTTAGAGGCAAGGAGGCAATGATTCCACTGTAAGGAGTACGCGATATTTTTTTCTTGACCAAGCTTCTTTTTCTATTTCTTTTTGTGTATTTCATACAGGGTTTCTCTATGCAGCTTGGACTCATAGTGATCCTCCTGTTTTAGCCTTCCCTGTACTGGAATTATAGGTGTGCACCTCCATGCTCAGTCTCGGTGGCCAGCACAGCATGCTTGGGTGTTGGGCCAGGGTGACATGTGGTGTGAGGGATCAAACCCTGATCTCTGTGCTTGCCTAAGCAGGCACTTAGTGCACTGAGCTATCTCACCAGCTTTCTTGACCAAGGTTTTCCACTCTAGTTATACCTGAAATATTTTCTATGTCAAACTTGAGAAAGCAAAAAACAAAAGGAAAGGAAAAAAGCAGCAACAGAACAGTCATACTTTGCCCCCACGCCCTAGGACTCCCATGATTCACTGGGCTAGGGTCCCTGGCTACAGACACGGAAGTGCAGGAAGCTGAATCCATGCTCCAATGCTACCAAGGGGCTGCCTTGACTGGAACTCTGGCTCCATGACTCATACACTTGGACATCTCACTGAACCAGGCTGGGACTTAGGCTCCTCACATATAATATGGATTAATGAGCCAATTCTTCACAATGTGCATACCTGTCAAAAGCATTATGCTAGGTGAAAGAAGAGAGGATGAATGACCACAGACGGTATGCTTAGGACATTTTGAGAATAAAAACAGAACAGGCCAGTGGCAGTCTGAGTGTCGGGATCAGGACTGACTGACTACACAGGGGGCATAAAGGGCTTTCTGGAGTGGTGAAAGTATTCCATGTTCTGACTGTGGTGTGGTCACCTAGTTATATTATTTACCAAAACTCATCATCTTACACAACTAAAAAGTTTGATTGGGCTGAGGAGACAGTTTGGCAGTCTAAGCATCTGCCTGGCAAGTGCACAGTCCTGGGTTTGATCCCTGGTACTGCATGCCATGCTGTGCCTAGAACCCAGGCACACTGAGCAGGCCACTGAAACTGGGCATGGTAGTGCATGCCTATAATCCCAGTGCTGAGACAGGTGGATCACGATGCGTCCAAGCTGCATAGCAAGACCCTGTACCAAATACAAAAATAAATGAAAGATTAAAAAATAAATAAAAAAGTATGACTTTTACAACATTTAAATTATACTTCAGTAAAACTGATGTAAGAAAAATAAATAGCTCATGGGATCTTCCCACCATTCAATAGATCATGCCCATGAGGCATCTGCTGTAGCACCTAGAGGAGAGTGAGCCCTTGTTGGAAGTTCCTCATTACCAAGTTAGTTCTCTGTCACACGCATCTTGGAAAGCCAGTGAGAATTTTCAGAAGGCTGCATGAAGATAAATGAGAATTTCCTCCCAAATTCTGGAATTTATCACCCAGCTAAAGACAGTGAGGGAAATCTTAAGTGCATCTGAGTAAATGTATGATCTTTCAATGCACCATTAAAACCCAGCGAATAACACCAGTGTGAAAAATGAGAGAAGAAAAGAGTTGAGACGGAAGCATAATCTATAATTCTCTCGCGCTGCGCGTGCATGTTTATTTAAAACAATACAAGGGCCAGGAAAGGGTGGAGATCGCTTTATCTCCTCATTCCCAGAGTCAGTCCAAAGTTGCAAAGTTGGGGAATTACTTTATTTCTTTTTATTTTTTATTCATTTTAAATGGAAAAGAAGATAAAATGGCAATGAAATAGCTTCAGAACAGGTTGGTAGGATGGTTACAATAATTAATATATTGCATATTGTTGTCTTTGTAGTAGTTATTGATAGGACAAGATGCAGACATGATATCTTATGTAACTAATATTAGTACAAACCTTTCTTCTCATTGAACTAAAGGGAATGTAGCTGTATATCTATCCTAATTATCTTGCACTATATATATATATATATATATATTTTTTTTTTTTTTTTTTCTACAACAAAACCTAGAGAGAAAATATTCTCTCAGGCTGTCACAGAGAACAAATTGGTCAAGCAATGGCCTTGACTCATCCAGATGGTGATGGCTGACACTGACAAAAGATCCACAAGGTGCTGTGCGTGGTTCCGGGTAGATCCTGAGGGGATTTGACTGACCTTATCAGACAGCAAAAGTTACACTTTTAGTTATATAGGTCTTGCTTTAAAGTTGGAGAAATTTCCAAAGCTGTTTCTTTCTCACAGTGCAGGCCTTCGCCCCAGAGCCTGTGGTACAATGGGCTGGGATCCGTCTTCATACACTTGAGTCATTGCCCTGCCTGACTCTTCCAGGCAAAGAAAGGAGTTCAAGGGCTTGACGTTGAGATTCAAGTTTCCACCCAGTGCCAAATGTCCCAGGACAATGCTATCATTTCTGCATCTATAAATTTGAAGAGAAGGACTAGTACATCTAGAAAACCTAACAGTCCAACTTCTAGAATTGTGCAGTTGTACAGCCCCTGCAGTGGACAGGCAGGTGTGCTGGAGTTCAGTTTTCACTCTTCCTCAGCTGTAACCCTTCTGTGAGCCATAATTTTCTTCCCTGTAACAAGGAATAATAATAGTACTTTCACAGCAGTTTGTAAAAAATGAAGTAATACTGGTAAGCACCTAATAGTTTCTGGCCAGTACTGGATTTATTGTTTTATTCCCTCCTTATATCCCTCCTATGATTATAATGGATAATTTTTAAAACCCATTCTTTGTTCCATTTGTTCAGGAGGCAAAATTGGCCTCGAACTTGCCTATTTACAGTCGTATACCAGGTACTGGTATAATACCTGGTGAGGTGCCAGTGATTTATGGGAATAGGGCTGTAAGATGCATCCAGTGCTACAAAAGTAGCAGAGGCATGTAACAAATACCTAAGAATATTAAAATCTCTCTTCATTATTTTTAGGTAAATGGATAGATTTTTCTGAAAATGTCTTCACTCCTAATACTCATGTCAGGTGTTCATTCACCCATTCATCCATTCAATGAGCAATCTCTGACTGCCTCTATGTGTCAGACACAGTACTGGCTACTCGGGACACAAAAATGAATGACACTGTCCTTGAGCCAAAGGATTTCTGGGCATTTGAATAAAGGGAATAGAGGTTAGGACATGAGTCAGGCCAGAACAAGACAGGGACCAAGGTGGCTAAGGTGGGTGCTTCCTGGGAGGGGTCAGGAGAGGCTGCACAGAGGAGCTGAGTCCGGGCAGAAGTCAAATAAGATGAGCGGGTGGGGGTGGTGAGGAAGGGAACAGGTACTAGGGGAGTAGTTGGATAGCAGGGATAGCTTCCAGTTTTCCAGATCCCAACAGCATAGCTATCTATGATCGATGACAACTAATTATATAATTTAAAATAGTAGAGGGGGGATTTGAATGCTCCCAGTGCAAAGAGACGATGGTTGCTCGAGGTGAAGGCTATGCCAGTTACCCTGAGCCGATACTCACACGTTCTATATATAGAAAGTCACACTACATCCTACAAATGTACAGATAGCATATGTTAATTAAAAATAAAAATATGTTATCTTTTTTGAAAGAGAATTTTATTAAAAGAGAGTGACATGCACAGAGCCTAGGCATGTGCCACCCCTCCCTGAGCTCCTTCCCTGAGTCTGGCAGGAGAACTAAGGTCAGGAGTACAGGGTGTCAGACCTAGAGAGAGGAGCTGGAGGTGTTTGACAGGAGCCCTTCAAGGAAGCACTGAGCTGCTCAGGATGAGAGGACATCAGTGCAGACACTTGATGGGCAAGAGAACAGATCCCTGAGTCCAGCTGAACTGCCACTCATTCATGGTATGGCAGGTTATGTTCCGTCAACTGTGCTGGGTGTGGTCATGGTTCTGCAGAGGTTTCCGAGGACTCAGCCAGTCAGGCCAAGTCATAGTCCTTAGGGACAGCATGAGGTACAAGGATTTTGTTTTGATTCCAGAGCCTTGCTTGAGCTTTTCTCAGAAATGTGGATAACCAAATGTTTGCTACCCCCAAGATCATGCATCAGGCATAAGATTAAAAAAATGAGCCACAGTTCCCTAGCAGGATACGATGAATTGTCAATATCGAAGTAAGCTGCCTGAAACACATGAGGTACTTAGCTTCTCAAAACCCACCTTCGCATTTTTCTCAAAATCCCACGTGGTGTTCCTAACTTCGGGTCTGATTCCGAGCTCACACACCTTCCACCGCAGTACCTTGCCCGAGGTGTCTTATCTGCAAGCCTTGGGGTACTCTTAGTGTTTCATTTCTAAGAAGCCAAAAGGGAAGGAAAGGAAAGTGGTCTTCCTGTGGGACCTGGAGGCCACACAGCCATGCTCACAGACAGACAGACAGATGGACGGACAGACAGACAGGCAGGCAGGCAGGCAGGCAGGCAGACCGACCGACCGACCGACCGAGTGACCAACAGACAGACAGACAGACAGACAGACAGACAGACAGACAGATGGGGAGTATGCTCCAGGTTCCCATTTAGCTGTGGAGAAAAAAAAATCTATCTGTTGCTTCTAATGAAAAGAACCTTTCTAAACCACTGTGACAACTATAAAATTGAAGGAAGTAGCTCCAACATTCTGGCTCCTTGTCTGAAGGGAAAGAAGAGAAAAGAGAGTGCTTATGGAGGCAGCGAAGGTTTGAATTGAAGGTAGAAAGGAAAAATAGTAGCAAAAAAAAAAAAAAAAAAAAAAGCAAAGAAATACCTTCTTGTCCGAGCCAATAACCTGTTCCTATCCTGCGCAGATTTTCCCCCTGAAGTGGCACGTCTCTCTTTTCTTTAGCGTGTTCCTCCACTCAAGTCCTTTCTTTCCTACTTATCCATCTTCTTTCCTTCCTATCTTGTTTTCTCTTTGCCCCCCCCCTTCTCTCTTTTTCTTTCTGGCTCCTTCAATCTCTTTTTTAAAGTTCAAATTAAAATACCAGCCTTAATCCCTGAGAAGCAATTCTGCTTTCCCTGCCACGGCATTGCACAACTTGTGGTATGGCCCCGTGCCACCATCAGCTCTGCAGCGAGGTTTTACGTGGCCAGGGAACATCTTGTATAATGCCACTTGTTATCAAAACCAAATAGCATAACAATGCATGCAGGGCCTCACTCCCATCGACCTCGTAAGATTTCACTACGATAAATACAGTGCAGCTGAAATCTAAAATCCATCTCTGAAAATAAGTCACCCCAGTGCCCCTCCCAACCCTCCCCACTCTCCCCAGTTCCCCCTCTGAAACCCCCACTCCTCCTCTACTTAGGCACCTCTCCACCCTCTTGTCATCAAGTGCTTCCTTTGGCCTCCAACTGCACGGGTTCACCCAGTCTGGTGACCCATTAGGCCAGAGTTGCACCACTGGGGTGGAGCTGGAGGAGAGAGGGGAACGGATCCAGCCGAAAGGTCCCCCAGAGGCTGGGCTTGACTCTCCTCCTCACGGAGGCCATGCTCATCACATTTTCCTAGTGGAAACAGGACAAGAGGACAGGAAGGGACATGGACAGAGCCCAGCCAGTTTCTCTTCCTCACTGGAGATGTACCTGGCTCTGCTCATTCTAAGCCAGGAAGGTGCAAGGAAAAAAAGCGTGCTGATGGGAGAGCCGGGTGCGCATGCGCAGGCCAGGCTAGCCTCAGGAAGCTCTGCTGGGCTGGGAAGGGAGGAGGGCAACTGGGAAAGGAGGCAGCTTGGCAAAAGTCAGCGGGAAGGCCAAGTCTCCGTGAGAAGGCCCATGTTCTCCCTCTCACGACACAGGCTCAAACCTGCCTCTTGCCTGACTCATCAGTGCATATCATTCATTCACTCGTTCCTTCATTCACTAAGAATATTCCCGGGGGTCTGCACGTATCAGCACGACTCTAGGCTCTCCAGGTAAGGAGATCCGCACAAGACACAGGTCCTGCTTCCACGACAAGGAAGGAGACACCCAACAAACAAATAAGCAAAATAAAATAAATACGTACAGTCAGCCAGAAATAAGAGCTTTTATCACTTGCTCTTTCCCTTTAAAATGAGATGTGGGGAGAGCATGCAGTTGGGAAGAAGGTGGATACTTTCAGTTAATGAGGTCAGGGGTTTTCTCGAAGGGGCTGAGTGGATCCATGCCCAGGATACCTGCGATGGTCAATCTCTGGCATTGGCTGTGCACAGGGGCCACAGGCTCCATAAATTCTCCCAGAAGCCCCCAGCTCCCACCTCTCTGCCCAGCTCCCACCCCCCAGGGGAGTCACTGAGTGAGCAGTTTCACTGGGTATCAATTGCTGCATTTGTGAGACTTCAAATATTACCACATGGGTATCTGATTGCTATCACTGATTTCAAATGGTTGGCTTGTTGGTGCCAGATGTTTTGTCTGTGAAGGATTTCTTGCTCTTGGCCTAGGTTTTTGGTGAGTCTGATGTTGGCTGAAATTCTGACTTAATTGAAAATAAACCAAATAGGTAAATAATGAAAAAGACACAGAAACGCTCAATGAGAGTCCCCATAAAAGGACTTTGGACCTAGCTGAAAGGAAAAGGAGGATGCGGTGTGGGTGGTAGGGAAGGGAGGGGAGGCTGTTGAGGGTCACTGTGAGCTCTGAGCTGGTATCTAGCCCTGCCTCTTGCTTGCTATGGACTCTGGGCGTGCTACTTACCATCTCTGAGTCTCGAGTTCTTCATCTGTAAAATGTCGTGAGGAACAGCAGCTACCTTTAGCACTGTGATGATTAGAGTTAATCCACGTGACACGCTAAGAGCAGTGGCTGGCCACACAGGAGGGCTTGCTGGCCGTTCGCTTTGAGTGCTAAGGGATATATTGCAGAGCAGGCATGGCCCATGACCTGTGACCTCAGTGGCTGATCTAGTAAGGCAGAACAGGGGGTCACTGAGGCTAAGACTGCGGGCCCAGGGTCACAGTTCCCTCTGTTAGCTTGACCTCTTCCCTCCTGTCATATAACACTCCCACATTGTGAAAGTCATAGACACAGATCTTCGGTCCCAGAAAGGAACAAAGGAAAAGACATAGACGTGGTGTCATGAATCCCTTTTCCCTCCTAGAGAAAAATGATGGAGGCCTTAGTGAATAGAGGGGACCCCCTCCTCCTGCGTGGGTGATGCCTTGTGCCTTCCAGGAAACCACAGGCTAGCGCACTGACCTCCTAGGCTCCTGAGGTAAATCCAGTCCTTGGAAAGTACATCTACCTTGTGCTTTCAAATTTTTATGCAATTGACCCTTTTATTCTAATGAAATTTCACCAGGAACCTGAATACAAAACAAAAGTGTGCAAGATCCTCCTTTTTGAGTCCTCTTTTTCTCTTTGTGACTGACCCAGCAACAAATATAAGGGATGTTACTTTTTTAAAAGCAAAAAAGGGCTGGGAAGATAACTCAGTGAAAAGCAAATAAGCACTGAATTACTTATCAGAACTCAAAACAGTTGGTGCCAGTTCCTCTCTAGAATTTTCAGTGAAAGTGCTATTAATTTAATTTAAAATTAATTTAATTTAAAATAGTGCATAGTTTTAGGGTATTATTTTATTTTATTTTTAGACAGGATAAAAATAATAAAAAATTGGAAGCGATATAAAATTTCACTAAATAAAATCATAGGAATTCAACAAGTGGTTGTTATATTGCATAGTGTTATCTTCAAGTTAGTTATTCAGGTTACCAGAAATAAGTATGCAACATTGATCAAAAATATTAAAAAGAGGAAAAAAAAGAAAGTTTAAGCATGAACTGCTCCTTTCAATAGATCGGCAGAAATCAGTGGTATGTAAAAGTCATCATGAAATATAGAAGCCTTTCCTCTGCTTTTCGTTGCTTTTAATGGGCTATTCTCAAAAGCAACTTTTAAACTACTTCTTTGGAAACAACTTCTCCACCTTTAAGTGACACGATTGTACTGTTGCTTGCAGGTCTTCAATCCCAGACACTTTGCTTGACTCTATAGTGAAGGATAAGAGTTTAGCTATGCACACTGCCTTTCTTTGGTTCTTTCTGTACCCTCCATTAAAGCACACACTTTCCCTCCCCCATTCACTCACATGGAGGTAGCACAGCTTTCATTACTCATCTTCACTGCTTACATGATAATACACATGGAAATAGCATTCTCAGCTGAGCCAGAGTATGGACCATCTTTACATTTCCCGCATTGTACAATTTTTTCCTATAGTTACTGTTATGGTTTGTGTCTAGGCGTCCCCCCAAAGCCTCATACAGTCATGGTGGGGGGCTTCTGGAATTTGTAATTGATTATTGTGGAAATGGGTGCTGCCTCTCTGCTGGGACTGGTGATTTGCATTTCAACCTAAAGGAAGAGAAGTTAGCTGCTTGAGCTGCTGCTAGCTCTCTCCCATTGCTCTTGCTCTTTGCCTGCCACCATGAAAGGTTGTTTGCTACCATGTGCCTCTCTGCCTTGGAGCCAGCTGAATATGGATTGAAACCTCCACTAACTGTGAGCTAAATAAACCTTTCCTTACCTAATTTTGAGGGTCGGGTGTTTGTCGCAGCAATGAGAGAAGAGTAACTAAGACAGTTACCAACTGACTCATTTTTTACCAACTGCTTATTTTTATGTACCTAACATTAATTCACTCCCCAATTTTTTCACACAGATTTATAAAACTTGCAGCATGTAATCAAGGGATTCTTTTCAGGAGCTCTGCTGCCCTTTGAGGCTGTCGGCCTTCTTCGTACAGTGTAGGCTGGTTGCTCTGGAAGTTTGCTGTCCTGAGGTTATTCTGACCTTAACTTTGTCATCATCCTGTAAGATGGATGCCCTGAGCCCCTTTTATCTGGCTCTCCGGATCCTGGATTCCAGGGCTTTAATTACTCTCCTCACCATCATTCTTAGTGAAGTGCACCAACTTGATTAAGAAGACCTGCTTAGGAAGTGAGCTTTTCTGAGTCCGTGCCTGTCTGAAAGTATTTCCATTATAAGCTCACACTTGATTTGTGACTGGAAAGTCAGTGTTGTTCTTTATCATAAACTTCCAGGCACTTGTTAGATCCATGCATGTTTGTCTTTGACTGTACAAGCGTTGAAAAATAGATGTGTGTTTAACCTTACAGATGAACCTTGCAGAGCCCTCTATGTCTCTTGAGAAGAATTCCTAGCAACATACAGACTTATCCTGGGCACAGAGCATGCAAGGTTCAGGGGGAAAGAGGCAAGGATCATGTAGCGCCCTCCTTCACCCACCATCTGTATTTTCATTTAGCAGACAGTTGCCAAGGGCCTATGTAGAGTGCCATGCACTGTGCTCAATGCTGGGACTTGTTTTGATTTGGGATGATTAATGCGCATGCATTTATTTTGACAGGTTCACATGGAGCCCTCAGGCCAGATATCAACACTAGGACTTTTCTTTCAAGCTGCTCACCTCAACTGGGTCAGCTTCCCTTCCTTTAGTCAGCAGAAGCCAAGCTCAATAGACCAGCTGCCAAGGACAGGGCATAACAATGAGCACCGCACTCTCACAGGTGTCACTGAGAAAACAGCATAGAAGACCTATTGTCTAGAGTCTAGGGGCTCAGAGGGGTCAAGCATGGATTGGCCTCACCCATTCAGATGGAGAAACTTTCAGAACGTCTGTGCTATTCTCCATGAGAAGCAAGCAGAGTGCCTTGCCAATGGCCCACTCATGGCTTGAGAGCCCAGCTGGAGGGGATCTCTGTGCAGGAAAACGGCACAGAAGGTAACCACAACAGGGGTCCCCATAGCTGTGGTGGTTGTTGCTTTCAAAGCCAGCAAAGCCATATCGGTTAGTGAGACTGACTGGGACACTACCGTTCAAGGGACCTGTGACACCTCTGCTTTGGCTCCCAGAGAAGACTTTTCACTACCAATAAGTGAAATTCCAAGAAAAGAACTGGACTGAAAGTCAAGAAGACTGTCCTAATACTTCATTTCCTTTCAGACTCTGCAATACAGCTACTGGAATTTAGCCCAAGGAACTAAGGAAAGATGAGAGCTATTATGCTAAAAATTATGAAATAGTGACCTGAGAAAAGATATAGTCATGAAGATGTTTACTGAAGTATTGCCATTTAATTAAAAAGTGGCAATTGCCTAAGTATCTTCCTGATTGAAATTCTGAGTGGCACCCAATAGAATACTATGGAAACTGTTCCATGTAAGAGTCGCATATTATTTTTTTTTTTGCATATATGAAGGCACTCATCCCAATAAATAAATAAATAAATAAATAAATAAATAAATAAATACTGAGGAAAGCTTCCCCTGGGCATTCCACTTTGCTTTTTGTAATCAGGAAAACAAAAACAATACAAGATATTTTGAGACATCTCTAGGATACAGAAGAAAGGATGAGTTTCAGTAAGCTGGGGGCTGGGGGGATCTTAAAGGCATCTTGCCCAGAGCTCGTGGTTTTGCCCCTTCCTCCGTGAGCCCCCGCTCCAGCAAAGCATGGTTTCGGGCTCTCCGCTGCACAGGCTTCAGCAGGCCTGGCTGCAGGTGGCTAGGAGATTATATCTTGGCTGCAGCCACAAGGGTCCCAACCACCCACATAAGGCTGGTGAGTCAAGGCTTGGTCTCTGCTTGCTGGAAGCATCGAAGACGCATCCAGCCTGGAAGTCACAAAGAGGTCATCTCTCCCAAGAGGCCCCATTAAAAACGCTGGCCGGGTGGAGGAAGCGTTTCCTTAAATCAAGCAAATGCCCCACAGTTCTGAACCGCAGTTCATCAGCTTTCCGTTGAGCTTTCTGCTTGGGTGACACCATGCCTGAGTTTTGCAAGCACACATCCCACTCTCCGAAAGAGATGCTGACGTCACTGCCTTCCGTGGACCCACTGTGCTGCGTACGCACGCAGCCTGCACGCGGTGCCGTCCAGGCCTCACCACTCTGCCGGCTGAACGTCATCATCCGCTTTTTTTGCCAAGGGAGAAACTGAGCTCTTCCATTTTCTCAGCATCTCACAGCAGGGCGCTGAGGTTGTGCTTGAGGCAGGCCTACTTCATCCCAGGGTCCATGTCTTATCTTCTTCACGAGGCCACCTTGCAAACCCTGCATCCCTCCACACGCGGCCCCCATTCTAGCATCAAGCGTCCACTGCCTTGTGAGCTGCCTGCCTTCAGCTACGTCGGGCCTGTGTGTCCTTCTGTTTTTAGCTCTCAGTGGCTGCCCAGCATGGACCGAATGAATTATCTATTTGTGTAGCTATGAATGAGCCTTATTTCCTTAACCAAAGGTTGTAAGAACCTGAAAGGCAGAAAAGGACTTCCTCGGCTTAAAGGGGCTAACATATGCAGAGGCAAACACCTCAAAATCTGAGAGACTCAAACAAAAATATTATCTCTCATTTTCTCAACATGGCCATTATAGATCAGCCAACAGATTCTGCACCCCTTCATTACAAACAGGTGCTAGCTGCAGTACGGTCACCGTCTCAAACAGCACCAGGGGAATAGTGAAGAAAAAGAAAGGCGAGCTTGCGTGGAGGCACAGGCGTGTAGCTCTGAGAGGATCACAAATCCACCTCTAGCCTGGGCAAACATTCAGTCCCCAATACTACAGTCCCCAGCACTACAAAGAAAGGGAGACAGACAGACAGACCACAGACAGCATTTATGTAACTCAGTCAAAGCAGGTCACATGTCCACACTGAACTTTAGTAGGCAGGCAGAGTCATACTGTCTTCCTGTGTGTGTGTCCGGAAGGAGTAAGAGTCTATGGAGCCAGCAAGTGTGCCTGAGGTCACGCGTCTAACTTGACTTTAAACCTCAGCCCCTGAGATGTTGCTGGAATGAAGCGGTTATCGGGGTAATGATACAGACGACTTACAGGAAGGTGACAGAGGGCCTGTGCTGCAAGAAATGTAAAAGGAGCTAGGACTTATTCAGGAGAAACTAGTGATATATATGGGGTACATATGGGTAGAGATACACAGAAATATAGAGATGAAAGATACACATTTCTATGTCATTATATATATACATATATATATATATATATGCCAAAAACATATACACATTTCAAGAAAAGAAATGCTTGTATAAATATTTTAATACTTTTATTTATGAGGGCTCCTAGAGGATATTATATATCACAAATAACTCACTATACTGCTCGCCCTTGGAGAAAAAATTGAAAATACGTGTGCAGCTATCTCATTGGACACTTGAACCAAGGTTGCTCAAGCCGTAGCTCTCCATGTGAGTAAATAACTGGAAGCTCATGGCACCTCCCTGAGTGCCTTCTGTCATTGCAGAAGCCAAAGATAACATCTTAACATCATGATGTCTCATTAAACTTAAATTAGTATTAAACTTAGTATTACATTAAACTGAAATTAATATTAAAATTTTAATATAAGTTTTTCTTTTTCTGAAGTATGGAAACTTTTTTTTGGCCAAGATGTCTCTCTATAGATACATACTGATAAATTAGTTAGGTAGATGATATAGATAGATAGATAGATAGATATTTGAAACAATCAGAATGTCACAATTGCTATGATAGAACAAGCACTCTGTGAAAGGTGCTTTGACTTTCTATTGCTATTGTAATGAATTACAATAAGTGTAGTGGCTTAAAAGCTGTAAGTGTATTGTATCATTTTTGCAACCTGTGGGTCAGACCCCTGACACACCAGTCAGGGTGTTGGCATGCAGTGTTCCCTACTGGAGGCACTGCTCCTTGTGCTGATAGCAGCGGGAGCCCATTTTCCACTGGTTGCCAGCACGGAGACTATTCCTGGTCTCTAGAGGCCCCCACATGCCTTTACTCCTGGCCTTCTCTACTTCCAAAGCCATTAGTATCAGGTCAAATTCTTCCCAAGTCACGTTTCTCTCATCCACTTTTGTTTTTCTCTTCCGTGTTTCAAGTCTCTGTGATAGCATGGGACCAACTGGACAACCAAGGATCAACTCCTTATCTTTAGGTCTTTAGCATTAACTGAACCTCCAAAGTCCCTTTTGCAGTGTAAGGAAGTGTAGTCACAGGTCCCATGAGGTATGGACATCATTGGAAAGAGGGGACCTTAATCTACTTACTATTAAAATTACATAGCCACAAATATAATATTATTTCTTTATTAGTTTACAAATCTTTATGATGGGAGCTTGGAGGGCTTTTTTTTTTTTTTTTTTTTTTTTTTTTTTTTTTTTTTTTTTTTTTTTTTTTTTTTGTCTTTTTGAGACAGGGTCTTGTTATGCAGTTCAAACCCAGGTTCACTTTTGTAGCCCAAGCTGGTCTCAAACTCACACCAATCCTCCTGCCTCAGCCTCCCAAGTACTGGGATTATAGGCATGTGCCACCATGCCTGGCTGAAGGGAAAAATTAATACCAAATGGGAAAGCCTGGAAAGACTTCAGCTGCACTTGACGGATGATGGGTAAACCCAAACATGTTCAGAAGGGGACATGGGATCTAAAGATGGTGCATCAAGATAATAAATCTCTATCTGATATGCCTGGGGGTGGGAACTGGGCTGTGGAACTGAGCTCATGAGATAGCTTGCTGCTGGACATACAAGCATGGAGCCTATGTGGCCAGATGGACCTGGACTGAAGTCTCAGCTCTGCTACTTACCTGCGTGTGTAGACAAATCACTTAAGCTCCATGAGTTTTAGCTGCCTAAATGTCTGGTGGAGCGGCCTGCAGTTGTATTTGTCTCCTTTTGGCAGTTGAAAGGCTTAACTGAGACTAAAATTTGTATGCTTACCATTCAGTGGAGAGCACCATTATCACCAGCAAATCCCTTAATGGTCTGTGGTTGGATCATCTGTAGTGCAGAGATAGAATCTGAGGGGACCAGACAGGTGGCTTAGGGGAGAATTCTGCACTGTCCAGTCTCCTCCTCTGGTGCCAGCCTCATGGGTTCCTGAACTTCACACACACACACACACACACACACACGATATCTATGGTATCTCTTGAGGGGAGACCTGGATGTAGTCTACAGAGTCCTCTTTTTATGCATCCTGAACTTGCCTTGGAATTGTACTTATACATAGAAACAGGGACTGGTACCAAGAGCTGTCCTCAAAATTACATCCCTGTGTCTTTAGAGGGGTCTCAGAAATCTATCCAAGCCCAACACATTGCTTCTTATGACCCAAGGCAGTGAGCTTTCTATGTCTTCTCTTTTCAGTATACAGATTCTGGGCCCTAAATATAGACGTTGCTGCCACACAAAATTTAATTGGAGTCATATATTCAGAACTCCTCTTCAGAGAAGCAGAGGACGGTCACAACTGTGCATATGTATGTCGATAAGTAAAACCAGTATGCTTTGCTGCTTTATTGATTTTTTTATATACTTTTTAAGTTATACACTGAAAAAGAAATGAAAATGGAGAAAATACATCCCAGAATTAACCAGTTAATGTCCACTTCTGAGTTTATTCTGCAGGACCATTGTGACCATTAGTCATGGTATGTCAACTTGAATGGACCAAGAGATGGCTTGTAGATTGGTGGTGCAGTTCTGGGTGTGTCTGTGGGTGACTGACATGAAGGAGAACACACTGAACGGGGAAAACCCATCCATAGGCTTGTAGCCTGCACAAGGAAAAAAGGGAGGAGAGGAAATATCTTCATTTCTGAAGAGCCCAAATCTCCACCATCACTTGTGGCTGTCAGCCTCCAATATCTTCAGCCTTCTAACGCAGAAGTTGGAGATTCTACAAGGAGCTTCCAGGCCTTCCACCTTAGACCAGTGCTACATCCTTGATCTCCTTGATCTGTGGGTTCCATCTTCTTGGGCTGGACAGCTATGGGATCACCCAGTGTCTCAGTCACTCTTCTTTTGTTGCTGGGAAAAAAATATCTGACACCTAAAATTAAAGAAGAAAAGATTTATTCAGCTCACAGTTAGTGGAGGTTTCAGTCCATATTTGGCTGGCTCCAAGGCAGAACAGCAACATGGCAGAAGGCAACAGCTCATGGCAGCGGAAAACAGCAAAGAGCAAAGGGAGGAACAGCTGCTGTGGCTGCCAGCCAGCCTGTTTCTCCTCCTTACCTTGTAAGGCAGATTACACACCCCAGGACAGGGGGTGCACTCACAGTCATAATCCATGCATGGGATTATGAATTAATCACAAACTCTAGAAGCTGCCACAATGACTGCATGAGGTTCTGGGGGTACAGGTAGACACAAACTGTAACATCCTGCAACCAACTATGCAGATATCACTGTGGACTCACCCACCTCTGATCCTTTAAGCTTACTGGACTAATTGGACATATATTTTCTATTGATTCTGCTCCTCTAACACAATTATAGAACTAAGGGAGCCCAGCCAGGTTAGACGAATAGGGTTTCAACCCTAATCCCCAAGGTGAGATAGAAGATAGTCAAGAGAAATGTTTTCACATTTACTATCCACACTCTTAAAGCCACTATAATATTTTTCATACCACCAAAGAAAGAAATAGTCCTTTTTGGAAAAATCAGATTGCTGCATAGACAAAAAAAAAAAAAAAAAAAAAAAAAAAAAAAAAAAAAAAAAAAAAAAAAAAAAAAAAAAAAAAAAAAAAAAAAAAAAAAAAAAAAAAAAAAAAATTGAGATCGTATGTAGATCCACTTCGTAGAGAAAACCATTGTTCATACTTAGTACATCCTTCGCGTTTTATCTCCAAACATTTTCAGATTTAATCGAAAGGTAATTACTTTGCATATCTTGTTTTGAGAAAATGAATATTTATCAAGCACTTACTGTGTCACCTCCCTTAACCTCAGTTTCCTGCCCTGTAGCTCACAAATTGTTTGTAAACTTGTAATATAAATGTGTGCTGGCATACGGTAAGTACTCAACACATGTTAACAATTATGGTTATCATAAACAATAATCGTAATGATTACCTTGCTTAATCACCACTGAAACGCTGCCAAACTATTACCGATGAAAAAAGGCTGAAGCTCAGAGAATTGTCAATTGCCTAGCCTATATAACTTATGAGAGGACAGATTTAGAATTTGAAAATTTGAACACAGAAGATAAAAAGCAAATTTTCCATAGTGGGTTCTACCTTGAAAATCTTCACTAAGTCCTTCAGCTTGTTCACAAGTGTCTAAGATAAGAGTGTTTGCTCCTGAATCTGTTCAGTGCAATAGCTAAATACTTACAGCTGATTGTTTGCATCCAAATTAATTGATGCAAAAGTCTCCTTTGGGTCAGAAAGTGTAAGGTGGCTTTCAGAAATTCTAAGTATGACTGTTTTGATTTCAAATATTTATAAATTTCTTTTTAATAACAACAATAATAATAATAGCCCCAGAACAAAGAGTTACTCTTCAATCCCTTGGCTGTTGCAACCCTGTGCCTTGTGAGCCCCTCATTAGGACACAGAATTGAGAACTTGGAGTATAACCATTGCCATTCGACTTCCACTGGCCTCACAGCTAGAGTGGTTGGGTAGCCTTGATCTCTCACGTGGTCACCTTTGCTTCTCTGTTTCACACACACACACACACACACACACACACACACACACACGAACACACAGATGAGCTTGTTGAGCCACTGTGAGTCATGTGCTTGAGTAGCCCCAAACCTGGCACCACACACGTTAGGTTGGCCCAGGACAAAGGCTGGCTTGGCACACAGTTTAAAGGTCTGAAGGGACATAGGCTCTGGTAGAATTAATTAAGAGAGGACCAACTTCTGGCTCTTAATAAATGTGTTATCCGGGTATCCTAGATCCCTGTTTGCCTGTAATTCCTAGAGAGTGAACTGTTGACCATGCTTGAACTAGACAAGGGTTGGGGTAGGGGTGGGGGCAGAACCAGCAAGAAACTAAAGCTTACGTGGCCTACAGAGAGGGGCTCCTCCCCCAAGATCCCCACTGCTAAAAGACCTTTGTGTAGTGATGGTGAGCGTGCCTAGAATTCTGCACTTACGGCTTCGCCCCTATGGATTAAAGTTTTAGAGCTTCAGAGACACTTTGTTAAAATACACAGATCTCTAGGAAATGTAAAGCAAGGCATGTTAATCAAAATACATTAATGGAAGTCACTGTTCTGGACTGCTTCTTGTTGAACATGGCACCAGGATGTCAGAGTTAAAAGGTTTAACCCAGGTGAGGCAATGGGAAACAAGTGGCCTGAGAATACTGTCCCCTGGGGAAGACCTGACCTTCGAACTTTCTAACCTTGGTTCCTGCTGGCTGGTGGGTGACAGAGCTATAGACGTTGCTGAGGGATCCTACATAGAACCCTGACCTGTCCTGGTAACTGAGCCACAGCCTGAAGGTGTTTAAGGTGACCTACAGCTCTGGGCAGCTGAATATACAATTATTGATTATAAAGAGGCTTGAAAATATCAGGCTAGTTGAAATGCAAGACATAGTTATTAAGTCATTAGAAGGCCTGTTTAATTATCACGACTAAAGTGCAGGTGAAAAGGCAGCTCTCTTTTGCTGTAGATAGGGGAAATCAAAAGAACTATGAAGAAAAAGATGGGAAAGGTGGGAAGATACAAACCTATTCCTCAAAACTTGCTTTCTGCAGGGGCTGGGGAGATAGTTCAATCCCTGGCTTGGGAGGGGGGGGTCAAACTTGCTTTCTGCTTGTACTGGGAAGCTGGACCTTTCTGCATCCAGAGAAACCAATCTATGGGGCAATAACAGCATATTTTTTAAAATAGACAAGAAGCCTGACTGTGTAATCATGTTTTTTTTTTTTTTTGTTCCTGCCGCTGCTGTCAATTTGCCCTAGGAATTGTGACACAACAACCTCCCCTAACACCTAAGATTGTACTTGTCAGTATTTTCACTAGAAGATTTTTTTTTCCACGAGAAGAGTGATCATTAAAATGCAGACATTATAGCCAGCACAATGCAAGATGGGGGTGAACTGGGGAACCCATTATTGTCCACTGGTAGACAAGTACAAGTGGTTTCAGTCAGGCTTTTTGTAAGATTCTGAGAATAGGCACTTGCGATTGGCAGCCTTTAATGAATAGGAGGAAGAGCTCTGGGATGTAGGAGTCTTAGATCCAGCAATAGTATGTTGGGTACCTGAGGGTATAGGCAGGAGAATTCTGCAAAGAAGAGGATAAGGATAGAAATATATTATTAGTATTGATATGAAGACTTTTACATAATCTTTTGTGTATTAGGCCTTGTGCACATATTTCTCTCTTAATACTCCCATCAGTCAGGTGCATTTTTATGTAGAATAAACTGAGGCCAGAGAGATTCAATAATTTCCCCAACACTACAGATCTGGAATAAACTAGAGACAGTCACAGGCTGATCCTGAATCTCTGAGACCTGTGTATTTTCACCAGACTCTCATAACTGTGCTTCACATTTTACCTGAAGGGAATAGTCTCTTCTCAACTGAATTTACCAAGCTCTGAAGACGTTGTTTTCCCTTCCCTTGAAGGCAAACTGAGACATTGAACATACCAACTAAGTACCTGACTCTTTTTTTTTTCTGTCTTCTTTATGTCATGGGTTATTGGAGAATCTGTTCAGTGTGACAGTAATAATAGGTGGTATCTACAGGGAATTACTATATAGTGTGTTATTGCAACGTACCTAATTTTCATAAAATAGGGTTTGTATTCTCAGTCAATGGAGACAATGATCAAGGTTTAACAAGTTTAAACAGGCCCAAGGTCACATGACTGGCAAAATGGACAAGCCCAGATCCAATCAGACCTGCTGAATTGGATGTAGCATTTGTAAGAGAAATCTCCATCAATATACAAAAACTGTCAAATCGCATCTTTTTGCTCCTTAAAACAATTTTACTATTTCCCTTTTATATTTTTTAACTCTTAGAAATGACTGTGACCTATAAATAAGTTTATATTTTATTATTGGTTATGTTTTTAAGACCTATGAGCACCAATTGATTTATATGATATGCTTAAAAGAAGAATTTCTACATGAACCTTGACACCATAATAAGTGAAATAAATTAAGCACAGAGGGTCAAGTAGCACCTGGTTCATTATATCTGAAAAACTGAAAACACACATACTTTAAAGAGGAAAATAAAATATAGATGTTAGGAGATACAGAGGTAGGCTTTCTAGAAACGGGAAGGAAAAGGAGGATGAGGAAGATAGGAAGATGGGGAGGGAAGGGAAGAAAGATATGGTATATGTAGATGTACTAACTCCCAGGATGCCTGTAATTCTTCCATATTGCAGACATACATTAACCAAACAACAATTGCAAGAAAAAGGAATAGAATTTCTGTCTCTTATAGTCAGAAAGTTTTCCAGCTTTACTAGATAAAGTGGGCTACTTTGCACCACTACTTGTGCATAGGTTAATTTATATTGCTGTGTTCCCTAGCCAATATTGTACTTGTCACTGTGAAATTTTAAATGTTTTTCCAACCTAGCACTGGGAAATAGTATTTTGTTGTCATTTTCATTTGCATTCCTGGTAACTGATAAGACTGAGCACATTTCCATAAATGATAAGCTGTTTTGCAGCCTCTTTAGTGAAATGCTTAATCGTAGCTATGATTGTTTCTTGATTTGTAGAAGTTCTCTATATACTCTGTATCCTAATTCTCTGCAGGATATCGATGTAACATACCTACAATTTGTCTTCCTTAGTGGCTTGCCCTTCACTGTATAATTCCATCTGGTAAATATATTTTATTTTTAATATATTGAATTAGTTGATTTTGAAGTAAACTGTTTACATTTAATTTGCTAAGATGGTACAAAATGATCTCTCCATGTCCAGATCTCCTTCATCTAGCCCCATCTGCAAAGTCCTTTTTACCACGAAAGGTAACATATTCATAAGTTCTAGGGAATAGAATATGGGCATATTTTAGTGGAATGGTGGAAAGCATATCCTACACACCACGTGCAGTCCTTGGCAGAGAGATTCGAGGGTATTAGACAGACAGAAGCTCTTGTTCTTGGTTCAGTCCTCCACCACCTCCATCTCCAGAGTAGTGCTAACATCACTTAAGTTCAGTGTACAAAGGAAGCAAGTCACCAATCAATGTTCCAGAATCACACTGTTCTCACAGAGATTCAGCAAATCTTATTGAGAAAAATGTTTACTTACTTGCTATCTGACCTTCAAGACAATTTCCAGAGATAGAAATAGTAATTTTTTAATAATGAGTTTTTTTAAACATCATTTTCTTCAGTTTTGCCAGAGAGAAATTTTCTTTTTCTTTTTGTTTTGTACAGGGTCTCACTACTGACTCATAGTGATTCTCCTGCTTGTACCTCACAAGTGCTGAGATTACAGGAGTGCACCATCATGCCCAGACTCCATCACTGGCTCAGTGCATTCGAAAGCGGGGCTGGCGTGGCAGGCAGGGCCAGGAACCAAAACCTGGCCCCTACACTTCCCTAAGCAAGGGCTTAATCCACTGAGCTATACCGCTGGCCCTGAGAAATTCTTAAAATCTCCTCATGCTTCCATTCCAAAAGTGGAATCTCTACAACATATCCTTGAATTTAGTTCTATCGTGTAACAAAATGTTGATTATTTTCTATTAATATTTTAAAGATGATTGAGGTGTGGCTGGGAATATAGCTCAGTGGTAGAATACTTATCTTCCATGATTGCTTTTCAAAAGTTCAATGCTGGTCTAATGTTTTGAGGATCAATTGCCTGTAGATTTTGAAGGATTTTTTTCATGGCCTTAAGTTTGATCCCTAATGTCACCATCAATAAGAAAGCAACCTGTATCACTCGTGTCTTTTCTTCCTACTTTTCAGAAATTCAAATCTGATCCAATGTTTCATAGATCATCTTCCCTTATTATGATTTTCTTTTTTTCTTCCTAGGTGTTATGTACTCTGCTATAATGATTTTGGCTTTGTTTTCTTTATACTTATTCTGCTAGGGATTCATTGGACTTCTAAAATCTAAATGGTACATTTTTTAAAATATGGAGGGAGAACAGAGTAGCAGGCCACTGAAGAAGTTGCCAGAACGATGCCCACACCAGTTATACTGTTGGAAGAGGGGACTGACAGCTCCCAAGGCACCCCTCAGCTTGTGAGTAACATCAGTGCCTGCCAGGTGATTGCCGAGGCTGTAAGAACCAGCCTAGGTCCCTGTGACATGGACAAGTTCACCGCAGATGGCTGAGGCACACAGCAATTTCTAATGATGAGGCTACAATTTTGAAACCTTTCGATGTTGTCCATCCTGCTGCAAAGACTTTAGTGGACACTGCCAAATCTCAAGTTGCTGAGGCTGGTGATGGCACCACCTCTATAACACTGCTGGCTGCAGAGTTTCTGAAACAGGTGAAACCCTGTGTGGAGGAAGGTTTGCACCTGAAGGTCATCATCCAATCTTTCTGCACAGCTGCACAGTTGGCAATGAACAAGATCAAGGAGATCGCTGTGACGGTGAAGAAGCAAGATAAAGTGGAGCAGAGGAAGCTGCTGGAGAAGTGTGCCAGGGTGGCTCTGGGCTCCTAGGTCATCTCCCAGTGGAAAGCCTTCCTTGCTAGGATGGTGGTTGATCCTGTGATGATGCTCAATGACTTGCTACAGCTTAAAATGACTGGAATCAAGAAGGTACAGGGTGCAGCCCTGGAGGAGTCTCGGCTGGTGGCTGGTGTTGCATTCAAGAAGACGTTCTCTTATGCTGGAGTTGAAATGCAACCTAAAAAGTCCAGTAAGCCGGGCGTGGTGGCTCACGCCTGTAATCCCAGCACTTGGGAGGCTGAGGCAGGAGGATTGGTGCGAGTTCGAGACCAGCCTGGGCTACAAAAGTGAGCGCAGGACCAGCCTCAACTGCATAGCGAGACCCTGTCTCAAAAAGACAAATAAAATAAAATAAATAAAAAATAAAAAGTCCAGTAGCCCCGTGATTGCCTTATTAAATGTTGAACTCAAGCTGAAAGCTGAGAAAGACAATGCTGAAATCAGAGTCCACACAGTAGAGGATTATCAGGCAATCGTTGATGCCAAGTGGAACATTCTGTATGACAAGTTAGGGAAGATCCGTAATTCTGGAGATAAACTTATTTTGTCCAAACTCCCTGCTGGGGATGTGGCCACCCAGTACTTCATTGATAGGGACACGTTCTGCACCAGCCATTTGCCTGAGGAGGATTCAAAGAGGACAATGATGGCCTGTGGAGGCTCAGTTCAGACCAGTGTGAATGCTCTGCCAGCTGACGTGCTGGGCTGCTGCCAGCTGTTCAAAGAGACTCAGATTGGAGGGCAAAGGTGCAGTTGCTTGACTGGCTGTCCCAAAGCCAAGACTTGCATCTTCATCTTCCACAGTGGAGCTGAGCGGTTCATGGAAGAGACAGAGAGGTCTCTGCATGACGCCATCATGATTGTCAAGAGGGCCATCGAGAATGATTCAGTGGCGGCTGGTGGTGGAGCCATCGAGATGGAGTTCTCTAAGTACCTCTGGGATTATTCAAGGACTATCCCAGGAAAACAGCGGCTACTGATTGGGGCATATGCTAAGGTCTTGGAGATTATTCCACGCCAGCTATGTGATAATGGTTGTTTTCATGCCACAAACATCCTGAACAAACTATGGGTTTGGCATGCCCAGGGCAGGCATGTGGTACAAGGTGTATATGAACAATGAGGACATTACTGAGAACTTTGAAACTTTCATGTGATGTGGATCACTGCCCTGACAGTAGCCTCTGAGGCTGCATGCCTGGTCACGTGCATTGATGAGACCATTGAGAACCCTTGCTCCACTGTGGATACTCCTCCAGCAGCTGGCCAAGGCTGAGGCTGCCTCCCTTGAGATCCCACCCATCACCCTGCCTGGCAGCTGGCTTCCGGTGTGCTTGACCTCCCTGGCTTGGCTCATTGATAACATGAAGAAGTGGTAGTAACTGGTCTGTTCCGTTCTCACTGGAGGTTATTTAAATAAAACTTAAGACTTAGAAAAGTATAAATAAAATATGAAAAGTTCCTAGTATATGCATATCTTTTCAATATTGCTTTCTTGCAATCTTTCCATTTTATTCTTTTGTAACTCTACTGAGACATTTGTAAACTCTTTGTAACATATCGCTCATCCAATCTTTTCCTTTCATCATTCCTTAATATTTTTCTTAATTTTCATATTTTCACTCCTGTGCACTATATTTTGGGTAATTTTCACATCTAACTTCAAGTTAAATAATAAACTCTTCAGCTAGAAAATTTTAAGACCTTAAAGATTTTTCTTTTTTTTTTTTTTTTTTGTCTTTTTTGAGACAGGGTCTCGCTATGCAGTTCAGGCTGGCCGTGAGCTCACTTTTGTAGCCCAGGCTGGTCTCGAACTTGCACCAATCCTCCTGCCTCAGCCTCCCGAGTGCTGGGATTACAGGCGTGCGCCACCACGCCAGGCGATTTTTCATATTTCTATCACCATATATCTCATCTATAGACATTCCATTTCACTATTTAAACCTATCTGGTCATATGTTTTATTGCTTTTAATAAGAAATAACAATGAGACAGTTTCAAAGCATCTTAGTAGGACAGCCACAATAATTAATACAATGCATATTGTTGTCTTCATAGTAGTTGTTCAGAGTACAAGATGCAGACATGATAACTTTTCTAAACACTATTGGTACAAATACTTCTTCTCATTGAGCTAAGAGAAAGTAGTTGTATACATAGCCCAATATTCCATAATAGTAGTGGATTACCAGCAGAATTGGCAATGTCAGAAGCTTGCTGACTTGAACCTTTTACAGCCCAGCATACTAATCTGGCTTTACTTTGTTTGCCTCATGATTAAACTTTTCTGCTGGATGGTTAAGACCAAGTTAAAGCAAGACCTATATAACAAAACACATTTTGTATCTGACAAGGTCAGTCAAATCCCCTCACAATTTACCTTGAAACAATGTACAGCATTTTGTAATATTTCTTGTTATATTTTTAAATTATGATTTTATTATGAGCCGGTAAATCAGATGTCCTCAGTCTTTCTGGGTCAATTTCTCATTTATTTCTCTTTTATTCTTCTTTTGTTTGCTATGGTCTTGCCTATGTGACCATTAAAATATTACCTATGATGTATCTTGCCATTGGAAATCCACCAGAAATTAGTGCTTACTCCTGACCATTACTTTAGAGAACCAACTCAAAAACAATTTCTGATATTTGACTTTATGTCCACACAGGTAGGATGAATTTAAATCCAAATTCATATGAAGACTTGTTAGTAGCTACTAACTCTTGTGGTAAATGATTTTTGTCTCTATCCAGAGCCAAAGCTAAGTCATACCTCCTCGACTACAACTCTGAATGCATTATCTTCCTTTGCTGTACATTATTTTATTGAGACAATATCCTCTTGAAGTTTTAACTTTATATAAAAAAATTTCTACTTTTCCTCCTAGTCTGGTTGGTCATTCTCAACTCTTTTATCCCAATCTTCACTTGTTACAATTGCAGATATCAAAAATGAACAAATGTACACCAAAGTGTATACGCAAGTGGAGAAGCTCCCATACTTATCACTCCTTTATTTCTGGGGGTCTGCACTCTGACTTTGGGGGGAGCATCTGAGACATCTCCTTCTTTAAAGTATCAGCTAAAGGCCCGGCAGGATGGCTCAGTGGTCTAAAGCGCCTGCTTAGGAAAGCTTAGGCAGCTGCAGGGACCGCAGTTCTATCCCCAGCACCACATGCTGCGCCAGCCCTGCCCTCAGGGCAGGCTGAGCTGGCCATAAAAATAGAAATAAATAAACAAAAGTTCTGAAACAAAAAATAAAAATGAACAAATAAATAAATTCCTCTTCTTTAAGCCGGGCGTGGTGGCACACGCCTATAATCCCAGCACTCGGGAGGCTGAGGCAGGAGGATCGGTGCGAGTTCGAGACCAGCCTGGGCTACAAAAGTGAGCTCAAAGCCAGCCTGAACTGCATAGTGAGACCCTGTCTCAAAAAAGACAAAAAAAAAAAAAAAAAAAAAAAAATTAAATTAAAAAAATAAAAAAATAAAGTATCAGCTATGTTGTTAAAGCATTTCCACTTTATAATTATTTTTAGTATTACTTTTTTCTTCCTTCCTTCTTTCCCTCCTTCCTTCCTTCCCATCTTCTTTCCTTTCTTCCTTCCTTTCTTTTGAAAGGTTTTTTCTTACATTACCCAATGTTTCACCGTATGTGGACATGAAGACAATATTAGAAATAATTTCTGAGTTAGTCTTCTCATGTAATGGTCAAGAGTAGACTGTAATCTTCTCTGGTGGACTCCCATGAAAATCAATGGCAAAACACATTCATAAGTGATATTTTAATGATTACATAGGTAAGATCACAACAAACACAAGGAAACAAGCCACCATAAATAGGCAGTTGACTCATTACCCAGAAATTGACCCTGCTGAAAATAGAAATCCCCATAACTGTCTTTGCCCCTGTTTCCAACCTGGAAAACCCTTCTCATCTTCAAATCCAAAATGAGAAGTCATCTCTTCTAGGACATTCATTGTCCCACTGACCCCAAAAGCAAAATAAATTTATTATCTGTGTTGATACACATTCAGAATGTATCTCTAATAAAGATCCTCTGCATGTTTTATTACAACCATTTCTTTAACTATTTCTTTTTTTAAAATCTTATTTACGTATTCAGCTCAGATTCAAGCCTATCTCAGCCTGCCTAGCACTGATATTATAGGCATGCACCACCATGCTCTGTTTCCATGGCTGGCACAGCATAGGGCTGGCACAGCATGTGGTATGGGGTATCGAACCTAGGTCCTTGTGCTTGTCAGGCAGATGCTTAGACCGATGAGCTATCCCCCAGCCCTGTTTAACCATTTCTTCCTACTATTCTGCAAGACCCTGGCAGAGCATTCTAATGATCATTATATGTATTGTACAATATTTAACACAGTACCTAACAGAAAATAAACATTTACATAGGTATTTGTTTGATTTTGAATAAAGAAATGAAATCAAACATCACTGTCTTCCGAACAAAATCTAAACTTAGAATTCCATTTAGGCGCTTCCACGTCTTAAGTGTCACCTACTCTCCTGGCCTTATCAATCAAGTAATGAGTTTTTGATTAGCATATAGGGGAGCTAACACATTATTTCATACCTTTATTCATTACACAGTTCTTCCTTAGTGCTTATGAATGTGCAAAACACCAAGCTAGATTACACGAATATTTCCATGAACAACAGAAAATTGCGATGTTGATCTTCATGGAGTACATAGTCTAGAAAAAGGAAGCCAATGTTAACAGATAACTTTATCATTGATTAATTAATTACACTTGTTAAGTATTATCAAGGAAAGAAAGAAGCCCAGGAAGACACTCAACAAACTGTTGTGTGTAGATGGGGAGAATGTCTTAAAAAACAGAGCAGTTATGTAAGGACCAAGATAGCAAAACATGGGGATTTACCCAATCCTGCCTTCAGCAGTAGCTATGCTGGAACAAAAACTGTTCCCTGGTCAGCCCCATAGAGATGCATAGACTCCACTGCTCCCCCTATTTGATTTGCCTTTATTACTTACTTATTCCCACCATCTCACCTGTCAAAATATCAACACATTCCATAAGGTTTCATCCAGGGAGCCTCCCTTGATTTGGAATTCATTTGGTATCTCTTTTAGAACATTCATCTCACAATTCAGTTGTCTTTGCTTCTGAGCTATGCAAGAGCAAGTGTGGTGGACTGACAACTTGGGGTTGTCAACTTGTTACACCCAGATGAATTGAACCAACATGGTCTTGGGTGTGGGAGGCCCACTGAGGATTGTTGCCAACAGTAAAAGAGGCAGAACTGGAGAAGTGAGGCTGTTAAGGAGGCTGTTGGAGCTGGTGGTTTTCCTGGTGTTGCTGCTGGTTCTCTTGGAGGAGCCTGCCTGCTGGCTTTACTGAGAAAACTGTCTGTTCTAATCTTAGAAGAAGTTCAGGACCTAGGTGTCAATGAGGATGGCTGTGGTTTATTTTGGGGTAGCTGCGGTCCTTACTTTGAGTACCACTTCCTGCCTCTGGAAGGGAAGATGGTGCATAGCTTAATCTCCTGGAAAAGCTTGTCATATTGACTCTTCTGATGGAAACTCAGCTTTCTTCATCATTGGAGAAGCTCGGGACCTCATTGTTTCTGAGGATGACTGGGGTGCTTTTGAGTGAGCTCTGGTGCTTACCTTGAGCATGGCTTCCTAGCTCTAGTTCAGACTCTCCGCCTGCTAGCACAGATAGTTCTTCCCACTGGAACAGACTTTCTAGCTTTCACCACTGACCTTTAGGCCTTCCCAACACAGTCCATGAAACAGGCCTGCATACGTCTGGTAATCAACAACTAAGTTGAAAACAACACTATGCGATGCAATAAATACTGTCAAGTTATTTTGTTTAGGGAAATTCTGTATAATTTCTAAATTTTTTATTATTATGATTTTATATTTCATTAAAAATAAAAGTCCATTGATATGGGCTCTTGGCCTCCAGTTGGACACATGGGGCTGGGGGGGCATTGTTCTGTGCTCTAAGTCTTCAGTGGGACTCATAGAACATCGCTGTGAGATCCAGGCCCTCAACTGGATTCTTTGGTCTTTTAACTGTGTATAGATTTCATTTGTATATGATTCTTTGGGTGATTTATTATTAAAACATCATATAAGCTGGGCGTGGTGGCGCACGCCTGTAATCCCAGCACTTGGGAGGCTGAGGCAGGAGGATCGGTGCGAGTTCGAGACCAGCCTGGGCTACAAAAGTGAGCTCAAGGCCAGTCTGAACTGCATAGCGAGACCCTGTCTCAAAAAGACAAAAAAAAAAAAATCATATAAAATGTGTCACGTATTATGTTCTTCCCCTTGCTAAACCTCAAACTACAACAGCAAGGAATATATACTTTTTTTTCAACTTGATAAGATGCTGCCATGTAGAATCTCAGTTTGATCACACTGACCTTTGCTTGTATGGCCAAGTTACAACCAGATTGTTGCAGACCAAAAACTACAGTGATGTCATAGGAAAACTCCAAACTGGTTTACCAAGAAAAAAGTTTTGAAAAATCAACGATGCCAAACCACAAGCTCACAGAGATTTGGACAAGTAGCCAAGGCCCGAAAAGACCTTCCCAAGATTCCTTAGCACACCAACCCGCTCAGTTGACATGAAATAAAATGCCCAGAAGTACTCAGCATGCGTTGGCCATACTGAATAATACAACTGTCCATAACTGTCTGCAGAGGGCTGATGTAGTGCAATTAACTTCTTACCTTTCTGTGAAGAATGAATTTCAAGGAATATCTCCCCCAAACCAGAGTACAGTTACACAATAAGGTGTTGGTGGTTTCCTATATTGTTCATTCAAGGAGACACTCAGATAAACTCAGAGCATGAGTTAAAAAGAAAGTACACACATTATATTCCTCTTTCATTCTTCTATTAAGTGGAGTATTTCTCACTTTCAAATTTAATAAATACATCTTGAGAACAGCATAGAAACCCCAGCTACAGTGACATTCTCCAGCATCTTGCAACATGGCAGCTCTGGGAGAACCAGCCCCTGCCAGGATCTGGAAGTGCTCTCCCTTCTCTTCCTACTCCTGGATCCATCCTGTATTAAGAGTACAGGACACGTATGTAAATATTTCAGTGTACACGTCCAATGCCATTATGCATCTCGAAACTTGGTACGTGTTAGTCCCCTCTACCAAAGATGCAATATATTCCCTGGAACACATACCTAGGGAAGAGCTCTCTGCAGCCCCCTGAAGTAGGTTAAAGGCCACTCCAACAGAGAATTAGTGTCTAGAATCATGACCTTAAAGGAGGATGTTAGATCCAGGTGAGCCCATCCTCTGGCTCCATGAGTTCTACATCTTTGCAAGAGACATAACAAAAGAAAAAAGTGGAGCCTTCTAAACCAAAGGTCCTAGTCAGGATGGATCCTTTCTTATTTGAACTTAATGGCAGTACCTTAAGATGAGACTGTGGTCTTTGTGTACAAATAGAAGTAACAAGAAGGAATGCAGATTTGAATACTTCAAGGCAGCAAAGCCAACCCTAACATATCGGAAAATATTACAGATGGGTAACTGTGTTGTTTCCTTGTGCTGGTGTTCTGGTGGTCAAAAGCCATCTCTCCTTTTAATAGAAATCTAATTTCCAGCAATGTTTTGTGGCCAGTGGGGATCAGAATGCATAAATATTGTCTTCTAGAAGTTGTCTCATTGTCCATATTGTCCCAGAATTTTTTTAAGTAGCATAAATAGTGCTATTCACTCCATTTAAAGATGTTTGATGCCTATGGGATGAACTTCAAAAATATTAGAAACACTTTAAAATGTCATCAATCTTGTTCAGACTACCCTTTATAGTCCTGTAGATTTCTTATTTTTGTAGTATTTAGTACAATTGACAAAATCACATATATTTAATGGGGATAATGTGATGCTTTGAGAGACACATATATTGTAAAATGTTTTCTGTCATTGAAGTATTATACTTCTCCATCAAACCTGAAAGAGTTTTGCAGGATATAGCAGTCTGGGCTGGAATTTGTTTTCATAAAGGACTTGAACTCTGCTCCATGCTCTTCTTGACTTCATGATTTGTGAAGAGAAATCCACCATTATTCTGATGGGTTTCCCTTTAAATGTGATCTGTTTCTTTTCTCTAGCGGCTTTTAGTATGCAGTATTTAGCAGTATTTAGTATTTCTGGGATCTTGACTATTATATGTCTGGGTGTGTTTTTAATTGGGTTGGTGTTATTTGAGTTCTGTATGTGTCAATCACTTGACTGCGATGTTGTTTGCCCATATTTGGGAGGTTTTCCGCTAATACTTTTGCTCATATTCTTTTTATGTCATTTGTATTAACTCCTTCTTTCTTGTTGATGCCAATTAATCTCATGATGTTCATCTTTGCATCATCTTGTAGATGCTGAATGATTTTTTTCCTGTATCCCAGTTGTTTTTAAGAGATCCTTTTTTACCTTTTCACTAGTTGCAACAGTGTCTTCCAGATCTGAAACTCTATCTTCACTTTCATTCAGATGGCATTTTCAGCTTGTCATTAAGGTTTTAAGTTCCTGCGTATCTCTTTGAGTCTGCTTCATGTGATCTATTTCTTTCCTATATTGTTCATTCAAGGAGTTCAAAGTTTTTCTAATCTCTTCCAATTTTTTTATCAGTGTCTTCTTCAGAAGCAGCTATTAATTCTTGTATTATGGTTGTCCTTTCTTTTTTTACTTCAGAAATTATTTCTGATCTGATTTCTTCTCTACCATTCTGCAGTTGTCTCTTTACTTCAGATGCTATTAATTCAGAGAGGGTTTTTTTTGTTTTGTTTTGTTTTGTTTTTTTTACTTCAGAGATTATTTCTGATTTGATTTCATCTATACCTACTTGCAGTTGTTTCTGTACTTCAGATGCTATTAATTCAGAGACTTCTTTTTTTGCTTTAGAGAATATCTCTGATCTGATTTTCCCTGTACATATCTGCAGATGTTTCTTTACTTCAGATGCTGTTAATTCAGAAGTTCCTTTTTTTGCTTCACAGATTATTTCTGATATGATTTCCTCTATACTTTTCTGCAGTTGTTTCTTTACTTCAGACACTATTAATTCCAAGATTTCAGCTGCATAATTCCCATTTTCTTCCACCATGTCAGTGTCTCCTGCATTTTTGGGGGGTGGGCTCGTGTCCTGAGACTGCATTTTGCTCCTTCTTGGTGTCGTTGCGTAGAGTACTGTCCTTTGACCTTAGGTGCAGAGCTTGCTGCAATCATACTTTCAGCATAATTCTTACCCAAAAGAGATTATATGGTTAAGGCAATTATATTTGTATTTACAGAGCTATAGTTAGGAGCACTAATAGTGGGTAGTGATATTTAGCAGCTGACAAACTTTTGTAACTAATGAGTTTGTATTTTATACAGTAAGAGCAAACTTTATGTCTTGTAGCTCAGCTGATATTAAATTGGGAGTTCGTATTTAATTTAGTTCACTTAAGTTTTGATGAATTATCTCCCTTTGATGTACCTGGGAGGGATGGGTCCAGGGAAGGTGGAGGTCGGTCTGGCTGGCTGTGTGGAACAGGAAGCTGCTTCCGCACTGCTTGGCAGAGCTGGATGCTGGGGAGGTCAGTCAGTCAGATGGGGTATAAAATGTCTTTTGTAATGAAGCTAATTAATAGTATGCCACCTTGCATATGTAGAACAATTTCATTTTGTAGTAATTATTACTTTCTACCCCTTAGAAGAATTTTAAAATAGAAAACAAAAAGAATACTCTTAAACAAAAAGAAAATGTGCTCAGGGTCATGCTCCCAGAGACAGGTTAAGGAAGTTAAATATCAGTCCGGATGATTTTTCTTTGATTTTATATATTTGGTACAGGGTCTCACCAAGCAGCTCAGACTCATAGGGATCCTCCTGTTTTCAACCTCCCCTATACTGGGATCACAGGCATGCACCACCACATCCAGACTCTGTCTAGATGATTTCTTAATCTCTAGGCAAAAAATAATTTTTAGAGGAAAAAATTGGCAATGCCATGTATACTGTTTTTTAACCTGTGTTTGACTTGAGTCTAGAGGATACCTTTTTATCTCAATGCAAACTTTAACATCATGATCTCTTAATGATGTAATTAATAACTTTTTCATCTCTCCTCTTACCCTTCCTTCCATCCTCCCCCTGCTCCTTCTATTTTCCCTGCTACTCTCTTGTCACCTTTGAGAAATTTCACATATTTGGGGGAATATGCTATAGTTGTCTTTCTAAATATGACTTGTTTAGCCTAACATAATAGTCTCTAGTTCCATCTAGTTTTCCACAAAGGACAATTTCATTCTTTCTGATGGCTGAATATTCCATTGTGTATATTACCACAGTTTCTGTATGCAGTCATCTGTTGATAGCCACCTTGGCTTGTTCCATATCTTGGATATGTCAAATTGTGCTACAATAAACACCGGAATGCAGGTTTGCCTTTAATTGCTTTGCCTATATACCAAGGAGTGACACAACTGGGGATTGAACTAAATATGATAGTTTTATTTCTGGTCTTTTTCAGGAAAGTTCAAAATGACTTTTTGTCGAACTACACTAATTTAAACTCCTGCAGAAGCCTATTAAGGTTCCTTTCCCCTATATGCTCCTTTCTTTTATTTTATTATTGTTGATGATTTTAACTGGCTTTGCTAAAAATCTCAACATAGTTATGATTTGCATTTTCCAAATGGCCAAGGAAGGTGAACGTGTGTATATAATTTTCAGCTATTTGGACTTTTTCTTTTGAAAGTGTCTTCACAATTCATTTGTCAATTTCTTGATAAGGTTATTTGAATTTTGTTTTTATTTTTGTGTGTTCTTTACACATTGCAGATATTCATCTTCTGAAAGAAGAAGAGTTGGAAAAGACTTTCTCCTCTTTTCACTCGGTTGCCTTTTTCCTTTGCTGTGCAGAAAATTTTGCGTTTGACATGGTCATACTTACTGAATCATGCTATTCTTTCCCATGCTCAGTGGTCTAAAGCGCCTGCTTAGGAAAGCTTAGGCGACTTCAGGGACCACGGTTCGATCCCCGGCACCACATGCTGCACCAGCCCTGCCCTCAGGGAAGGCTGAGCCAGCTATAAAAATAAATAAACAAACAAAAGCTCTGAAACAAGAAATAAAATTAAATTAAATTAAAAATTAAAAAAAGAAAAAAAGAAAGTCTTTGCTTGTGACTCTCTCTGGCTTCACATGTTTTTCCTGTTCTCTTCTCAGCAGTTCCAAAGCTTCAGGTCTTACCCATGCATCTTTTCACCCTATTGGCCAGCTCAGTCTGCCATTAGGGCAGGAATGACATGGTATGTGGTGCTGGTGATGGAACCATGGTCCCTCAAGCTGCCTAAGCTTGCCTAAGCAGGTACTTTAGACCCTGAACTATCTCACCAGCTCCAACACAGTCATCTTTAACTTACCTGTGATTGACTTTTGTAGAGGGTGACAACTAGGGGTATAGTTTCAATTTTCTACATATGGATATCCAAATTTCTCAGCACTGTTAAATACTTCTTACCTTTTGGTTACATTGTATACATTTTTACCACTTTGTCAAGAATCAGATGGCTATAGTCACATGAGTTTCTTTCTCTGTCTTCCATTCCATTGATCTATGTATCTATTTCCATGTCAGTACCATCCTGTTTTTGTCACTATGACTTTGTAGTATAATTTGAAATTAGGTATTTGTGATGCAACCATACTTGCTCATTTTTCTTAGGAACTATTGGGTATCCTGTGTTTTTTGTGTCTCTGTATGAGGTTTAGGCTTGGTTTTGCTAGTTCTGTGAAAGGTGCCATTCAAATTTTGAAGGAGATTTCACTATATCTGTAGAGCATTTCTGGTAATATGGCCATTGAAACAATGTTATTTCCATCGTTCTATGAACATGGGAGTCATTTTATCTTTCAATATTTTCTTCGATTTCTTTCTTCAGCTTTCTGTAATTTTTGTTATAGAGGTCTTTCACCTGTTTTGCTTGGTAGATTGCCTATTTATTTAGTTATTTTTTAAACATTCTGAGTGTAGTTGTTTTCCTGATTTCTTTTTCAGCTAGCTCATTACCGGTGTACAGAAAAGCTACTGGTTAGTTAACACTAACATTTTTAAGATATTGACTTTGTAGGCTTTCCTCTGTAAGTCTATATGATCATAATATTCTCAATCTCTTGTTGGCCAAAATGAATTACTTGCAAAACTTTTCTACAATTATCAATGAAATTTCTAATTTTAAAATCAAATTATTTCTTTCTTCTTCTTCTTCTTTTTTTTTTTTTTTTTTTTTTTTTTTTTTTTTTTTTTTTTTTTTTTTTTTTTTTTTTTTTTTTTTTTTTTTTTTTTGTATTTTTGGGAAGACTCTACAGGGTGTTCAGGGTCTCATTACTAGATTCATAGTAATCTGCCTTTTTACAGCTTCCCAATAGCTAGGATTACAGGCACATGCCACTGCACCCAGTCTCACTTGCTATCTCAGGGCACCCTGGAGGGTGGGGCTGGCATGGCAGGCCCAGGGATTGAACCCCCAGCTCCTGAGCCTGCTTGCAGGCACTTTAATCCACTGAGCTATTTGGCTGGCCCTTAGAGGTCTTTTGGAATACATCAAAAATGAAAAACATGACAAATTATTTGACTTGAAAACTCCATTTTTATAAATTTATCCTATGGAAATAATAAAGAATATAAGTAAAGATTTTGAGCTGGGCATGACGCCAAGTAGGAGAATCACTGTGATTTAGATTTAGAGGCCTGCTGGAACTACATAGGAAGACTCTGATGTGAAGACAGACAGAGAGAGAGAGAGAGAGAGAGATTTGCTACAAGGAAGCTTATTACACTGTTTAAAATATATCATTGCAGTGTTGTCTAGAGAATGTCATCCCTCTAAGAAAACTTAGCCAAACTACAGGGAAATTCATCATTCCCATTTCTGTGTTCCCATAGTGCTTTGTTGAAATCTCCATTTTTGTACTTATCGTGGAAGTAACTGGGTTTTTCTCTTTTTTCATGCCTAGATTTAAGCTCCTCTGGAAATAGGCTTCTTATGCATCCTTATGGAAGCCTTCTAATCTTCTTTCCTGTTTCATAAATGGAAGAGAAGCATTTGGAAATATAGGTGTTGCCATCACCTAAAACGACTTGCAAGTGGACCCATGCTCCTGACCTTTCTTCTCGTTCTAGTTGATGCATTCTACACTGTTATAGAAGGCAAAGCACTCCGTTTGGACTTCAGTTTTCATCCTGATGACTCAACAGCGTCCCTTAGTAATTCTTGCTTCTCTCTTCCACATCATCAAATTTACCCACTTTGATGACCTTTACCTTCAGTTTTAAACATAATATATATATTTCTTAAAAAAAAAAAAAAAAAAAAAAAACCTCCCTGTATGTACACCCCCCTGCAATCACTACCACATGTTCTTCATAAAATAATTTATGCTGTTTCTAATTCTTTCTTCCTGCTCTCTGTGGAAGGCTTTCTGACAGTATAATTGGAACTCTATTTCTGAGCTTTCTAATTTCCTTCATTGCTCTGTTTGTTGACTCTTGTTATAACTTGTGTTGTATTTCCCCAAAGAAGATAATCTGACATCCTATCCTTAATCCCCCAGCACCTCAAAATGAAACCTTATTTGGAAATAGAGTCATTACAGATATAATTAATTGAGATGAGGTCATACTGGAATAGCATGGTCCCATAATCCAAAACAACTAGTGTCCTTATAAAAATACAGCATGTAGGAACAGCAACACACAAGAAAATAGCCATGTGATGACAAAGGTGGGGATTAGAGCACTATGCCTACAAGTCTAAGAACCAAAGGCTGCCAAGAGCCACTAGGAGCATGTTGGAAAAGAAAATGACAAACATCCCTTTTAAAGCATTTTGAGGCAACTGGCCTTACTGACACTATAATTTCAGACTTTCAACTCCCAGAACTGTGATACATTAAGCTTTTGTTGTTTTAAGCTAACCATTTTGCTATACCTTGTTACATAGCCATAAAAAACAAAGTCCTTAAACATACACTAGTCCTAAGTATTATAATTTGACAGTAAGTTTTCTACTTTATGTTGATAATTATTTCATAATTATTTGGAACATTCCACCTTATTTGCATTTCCATATATAGTTAACATTCCCATTTCAACTTATTTTTGAAGCCTATTAAGATTTTGACTAGAATTCTTCAAATGAATACAATTCTCCTTGCCATACTTATGCTCATACTATTTTTCCTTGCCTTAAGTAACCTTCCTGTTTCTTCCTCCCTGCCATTCTGAATCCTTATCTACCACTGGATAGAAACAACCTTTGAACACACAGAGTTTATGTATAATCTAACTTTGTATGATGTCCTCAAATGCTTAAATAAATCTCTAATTTCAAATACATTCATATAGCTCTAGTCCACAAAAAAATAAAAATTAAAAGATTTTGACTAGAATTACTTTGCAACTACAAATTAATGTAGAGGACTGAATATTAATAATATTGATTTTTTAAAAAAACAAGGCAAACAAGCACATGAATGTAATACCAGTATTTTGGAAATGGAAGTAAAAGAATCGCCATGAGTTTGAGCCTGGCCTGAGTTACATAGTAAGTTCAAGGCCAACCTGAACTACCCTATAGAAAGACCTTGGCTCAAAAAAACAAATGAAACAAAACAGCCAGGTATACATATAAAAACATGTATATTTGTCCATTCTATAGTAGTGTGTATGAAATATAGGTGATGTTACTAACAAACCTTGCATCCTGTGATGTTGTCAAATTTACGACTTGGTCATAATGCTCATCTGACAGCTTTCTTAGGGTTTCTTGTGTAAGAAATTTTACATCCAAAGTGCAGTGTTTTGCCATTCCCTTCTGCTCCGTGTGCTTGTTTTTTATTAGCTACTCTTATCACATAATGAAGTCTAATATATCAGATTTCATTCTCTCGGTTCCAAGTAATTTTCTGTGGTAAATTCTCTCAGGAGTTTATCTCCGTCTGCTAACGTCTGGAGGCTGTAAAGGGACAGGCAGGTCTTCTTGTATCCTTGGGTTTACACATGACTTACCCCCAGCTGCCCTATACCACTGTCTCACTTTGCTCTTCTCTAATTTGAGGGATCATTGCAAAAAATCCCAGGAATCTGCTGGTTCTCACTCTCTAGTATTCCTTATGCAGATAGGAGTGAAATAAGAAAGGTGCTAAGGTAGTTCAGGACTCTCTGTTTCATGTAACTAAATTTTTATTGTTGTTTCTTTTAAAGCTCCTTCTATTCAAATGGTTAGGTGCCTAAGGAGGATCTTCCTGTGATATGTTCTATTTCCCTATCTTTATCCGTAAGCCTTATGCTTATCTTTTCGACCAGAGACCTCAAATTCAAATGCCAAAGAGACTAAGATAGCACAAATGGCTGAAAAGGACGGGGCAAGGACTTGAAAAGCAGAGAACCTGAGGTCTATTGAAAGAAAGGAATCATTGCTCTACTCCTGTGAAAAGTTGCTATGTGGAAAAATAGCGAGGTCTTCTAATGGTCAAAGAGAAGCTGTAGTTCTCCATGGAGCTTCACCGCAGACACCTCCTTCCACAGTGCTTGCTTGGAGACCAGCCTCACCTTGTAGGTGCACCAGAACCACCACCAGGATATCGGGGCCACCACTAGGATGCCATGGCCATCACTAGGAATCTGTGGCCACCATCAGGACACCACCAGGATGCTAGAGCCACTACTGACCGCCAGCTCAAGCTAGAGCGCTCTGCCCCCTGTGTCTACATGTCCATGTCTTACTACTTTGACCAAGATGATGTGGCTTTGCAGAATTTTGCCAAATACTTTCTTCACCAATCTCACAGGAGAGAAAACACTCTAAGAAGCTGACGGTGCTGCAGAGTCAGTGTGGTGGGTGTGAATCTTCCTTCAGGAGATAAAGAAACAAGATGAGGACGATGGAGAGAACAAGATGAATAGGATGGAATGTGCGTTGCTCTCCAGTCACTCCTGGAGCTGCACAAGGCACCACTGATATGACCCCAACCTGTGTGACTTCATCAGGCCTCACTACCTGGATGAGCAGGTAAGGGTCATCAAAGAGCTGGGTGACCCTATGACCAACTTGAGCAACATGGGGGCCCCCTGAGTCCAGCATGGCAGAGTCTCTCTTTGACAAGCATCCCCTAAGGGACAGTGACAATGAGAGTTAACATCACCAAGGCAGCACACGCATGTCGGGATTACCTTTACGCCATCCTTTTCTATAAACTGCACCAGAATATCTACTTAAGTTCTTCAATTCCTTCAAATAAAGAAATTTGGTTATCTCTACCCTAAAAAAGAGAGAAGCTGGAAATCAGACCTTTACAATGCAGAGCATTAATTTAAATGATCCATCCTGGTGGCAAAAACACCACTTCGTGGAGGGATGCAGTGGTGAAGTTACCACTTCCTTTCCGAGGTTCATTCGTGCAAGTCTCAGCTGAGCCTTCTGAATTACTGTAAGACAGCATGGAATTTTGACCTTGGTCAATTGTTTTTCAATGCTTTTTGACAAACAACTGAGCACGGAAAGAAAGCTGACCTAGCGTCAGGAAATGCCAAAAAGCAGGAGCTACAGCATGTCTCAGAGTTTTCCCATACCAGCACCCCTGATGGCTTCAGTGCAGAGACTGACAGCCCATGACAGCCCATGCTATCCTTCCTTACTCAGCCACATTATCAGAACTGGCTGCTTGAGAATTGCACACAGAGGACACGCTGTTTGCTCCAAGCTTGGACCTAAAAAAAAAAAAAAAAAAAATCCATGCATGTGTAGTGAGGCTGCTATTTACTCTGGAAAAATAATCTAGAGAAAGTACGTCAGGCTTGTACACGTGGCTCTGCTACTTAGCCACTTGGCTACCTCTTACTTACACTTACTTTCCCATCTATTTATTCTTTCTCTCCAACAATCTGTGTACCCAGTGGAGTCTCCATTAAAATAGCAAACTGGAAACGTTAGGGGCACCCACCCCTGACCAACCTGGTCAGCCTTTCAGACTAAGGTGTGCAAAACTCTTGCTTGAATCTACTCTTTCACTAGGAAATAACTAGGAAAAAGTATGAAATATATCAAATCATTGGTTTTAGATTTTTGACAACAGGGAATGTGTCTGTACCATACTGGCTTGGAGAAGGGAAATCATGAAGGTAATTTCTATGAATGCTCTGCCTGTCTTTCTCAAAAGGCAGCAACAGGGAGGGGGAATTATGATAAGGTTGCAGTGGTCTTGATGTGTTATTAACATTGGTGGTCAATAAAGCTGAGGTAGCTAGAAGCTGTGGGGAAGAGATTTAAAGAGAATAGACCGGCGGGATGGCTCAGCGGTCTGGGGCGCCTGCTTGAGAAAGCTTGGGTGGCTTCAGGGACTGCGGTTCGATCCCTGGCACCGCATGCTGCGCCAGCCCTGCCCTCGGGGGGCAGGCTGAGCCGGCCATAAAAATGAGTGAATAAACAAACAAAGGTTCTGAAACAAGAGAAAAATAAATAAATTAAAAAAAAAAAAAAAAAAAAGAGAATAGACCTATGAGTTTTTTCTTCAAATAACGTTGCTTTTAAACACAATATAGTAGCTTCTTACCTTTTTATCCATTTTTTACTATCTGCCTTTTATATGGCATGTTTAGACTTCATTTAATAAAATCCTCAATTTGGCTGCATTTACATTTACTATCTTGTGTTTGTCTGTATTTATTATTTCTTTTTCCCATTCTATTTTCTTTGGGGTCAACTGAACATATTGAATTTAATTTTATTTGTACTGCTATCAGTTCATCAAAAATAACATTTTAGAGCTGGGGAGATAGCACAGTATTATAAGTGCTTGCCTGGCAAGTGCAAGGTCCTGAGTTCAATCCCCAGTACCACAAAAAAAAAAAAAAAAAAAAAAAAAAAAAAAAAAAAAAAAAAAAAAAAAAAAAAAAAAAAAAAAAAAAAAAAAAGAAAAGAAAGCACGAGCAGGCGTGGTGGCTCACGCCTGTAATCCCAGCACTCGAGAGGCTGAGGCAGGAGGATTGGTGCAAGTTCAAGACCAGCCTGGGCTACAAAAGTGAGCTCAAAAAAAAAGAAAAGAAAAGAAAAAGAAAATGAAAGTACAAAAGTTGTCTATTAGCAGAGAAATACTTTTATAATAAAATGAAGGAAATGGTATTAGACCATAAAATGTATCATGATATAGTCTCTTCAAAGGAAAAATTTATAAATACACATGGGCAGAAAGTGGTCTCAGTGCTTCTTCAGATTTGCTACAGCTACCTAAATTAGAACAATTCATTTTAGATGTAAAAATAAAAAATAGAAAAGCTGCAGTTAATATGAAAAAGAAGATATAGTAGAAACAGAAGATGAAGTCAAAGATATACTGGTGTCTGGGATCCGAAGCCCAGGGCAAGCAACAGCAAAGAGTCTAGGCGGGCAGAATAAGGCAAGTAACAAAGACCTGTATAAGGACATTAGGCTTTCTCATCAACCAAGTTGTGTGTCTGCATGTGCGTGTGGTAAAGCACGTATTCCATTAATAGCAACAATAAAAGTTAATCCAATTGGAAAGAGTTGCTTCTCTCCATCTAGAATGTTTGCTGGAAAAGTGACTTTTGTGCACTACAGAGATAACAATCTAAGAAAGGTTTTGGCAGGTGTAGACTTGACCTCGCCCGTGGTAGTTTCCAGGGCTTGAATGGCAGAATGTTTCGGGAGGTTTCACCAGCCCAGTAGAAGTGACGGGTGCTGCTCCGGGGATGTGGGGGAGCGGGTGCATCTAGCTAAGGGTCCCCGCCTAGCCAGGCAATTGTGTCTGAAACTAATGACATCAGCAGCTTTTCATGAAACCATGAGTCATCGCTATCAGTGAGGATTTCCAGGAGCCCAAGGAGTGCCTGGAAGGGCTGGCTTCACCAGCTGCACCGGCACTGCCAGAGGTCAGGACAAGGTCACCAATAGTCAGAAGTCCTCTGGATTTTAGGCGGACAACTCCTGCAATCTCAATTAAAATTCCAGTTGGTTCACTATTTAGGTACTTGATCGTCTAAAATGTATACTGGCTAACAAGTGATGGAGACGACAGTGCGAGTTCAGGACCAGCCTGGGCTACAAAAGTGAGCTCAAGGCCAGCCTGAACTGCATAGTGAGACCCTGTCTCAAAAAAGACAAAAACAAAACAAATAAACAACAACAACAACAAAAAAGCACATGGCATTAGTTCGGAAACAGACAAATGCAAGAGAAGTCAGAGTCAGACAGAAATAATCAACTGATTACAGATTCCTTGAGGGAAACACTTGCTGAATGAAAACTAGGGGGAAAGTAGGAGATAGGCCTGATCCCTATCTTCATAAGCCAGGGTTAATCCTGGATGGATTAAAGGTGTAATGTCAGTGGTAAAGTTATAAAATATACAGAAAATGTAGAATAGTGTGTGACCTCTGGGGCCATTCACAGCACAAACTCTAGGCCAAAACCAAAACTCATTAAAGATGTGGTTAAAATCAAGTCAAGGATTTTTTCCATTGAAAACCACAATGGAAGAAAGTAAAGAATGACAATCTTTAAGATGAAGGACAGGGGGCTAGAGAGATAGCTCAGTGGAAAAAAGTGATTGCCTGGCAAGTACAAGGTCCTGAGTTCGATCCCTTGGTACTACCAATAAGAGAAATAAAATGAAAGACAGACAACTTTATATGCTAATATCTGTAATTTGAGCAACTGTACTGAGGACAGAAATGTTCAGTATAATGACTACGGTTGTTAGATTTTTTTCATCTTGGTCTTTTAAAATTTGTATTGGCTCTACTGTCATCTTTAAAATAAATTAAAAAACAAAAAGGAAGATAAAATTAAGGCTTATTGGAAATAAGAGTTAAGGTTTAATTGTTTAATCAATCATACATGCCTATATCTGATAATCTGAGCAATAAATTTGATGATATAATAAGTAATACAACATCCATTGGTAATTTTCTATTCTTGTTTTGAAATTGTGTACCATTTTTATTGATTTGCGTTGCCTTGTTTTTAATCTTTGTTCTTGTTGTTTTTGTTTGTTTTCTCTTTAAAATAAAATAAGATGTAGATTAGAATTACATCAGACGAAGAGACTTGCAAGCTCTAAAACCAACATCTAAAACATTCAAAGACAACTGCTTCCATAGAAAACAGAGGGTATGAGGAGATGATTTACAGAAAAGGAAATACAAGGTATTGCTTAGTATATGAAAGACAGTTAAAATTACTGATGATTAAGGAAAAGCTACTTTTATTTTTCAGGACTGAAGATCAGACCCAGGACCTCACACATGCTAAGTATAGTCTGTACCACTGAACTGTAAGTGTACTCTAGCCATCAATTTCCAATTTAGTTTTTTAGAGGACAAATACAATTTTATATATTTGTAGTGCATGGCATGATGTTTTAAAATCTGTATATATTATGGACTGGTTAAATTGAACTAATCAATATGCATTCCCACACCTATTTTTGTTGTATAGTAAAAACACTTAAAGCAGAGCAACTCTCAAGGATATGTTGTTATTATTAACCAGGAATAGCATGTTGTAGAGAAAAACAACACAGAACAAGAAGACATCCTACTTCCTGGACTGGCAGCATTCTCAATTCCAGGTCATGCAGGCGTTGGTGAGGAACCAGGAGAACCTTTATCCATGGCTAGTTGGAGTTTAGATTCAGAGGTCACACTTGAAGGTTAGACTCACAATAGGATTTGTTTCCTTCCCCCACAGAAGACCGTGTATAGGAAGGTTACCGTGGTGTTATCACAGACACAGAGCATAAGAGAATGTTCATCAGTGGGAAATGACAGCTACTTGGTGGGAAACACTTACCTTGGAACATTATGTAGCTACAAGAAGCAATGGATTCCATGTAAAATATCAATAAGAAGAGACCTTCAATACACTTAATGGAAAAAGTAGAAAGTAGGATTCGCATGTAACTAAAGGAAAGCACAAAAACATATATTTAAAGAACACATAATTTATAGAGTATCATTAACCACAACAAAAAAAATGTTAAATAGAGCAAAATAGCTGCCCATGGGAGGAAGTATGAAAATGGAGGTGAATATGAAAAGGCAATAAATAAATAAAAGGGAACCCCTTGAGGGCCAAAGCTAATTATGCCCCACCGCTGCAGTGCAGTTGACTGTGCAGCTTAAACTATTCCTGATATGAGTCCACTGTTTCCTCAGAAAGATTTTGCAAAAGCCAGAAAAAAGTTACATGTAGTGAAATGTGGGAAGGGAGGCAAATTTGGAGGCTGAGGCACAAAGATTGTATGTTCAAGGCTAGACCTAGCAACTTAGCGAGACCCTGTCTCAAAATAAATAAATAAATAAATAAATAAATAAATAAATAAATAAATAAATAAATAAATACAATAAAAAAGGAGGGAAGTGTAGAGGAGTAGCTCAGTGCAAAGGTTCTGGCTGTAGTTCGCGGTACCGCAATATATTAATAAATAAGTAAATAAACAGGAGGATATGCATATGTTCTATGCAAACACTATGCCCTTTTATAAGGATACTTTTATAAAGGTATAAGGGTGTCCCTGGGTTCTTGTATCTGAATGGGTCCTGGAAGTAGCTCTCTGTAGATACTAAGAGTTAATTGTGAACCAATATATTACCACATATATATTAAGTGACACATAGATGCTTTTGTTTTTCTCTTCTATGTTTTCCTTTTTTTTTCTGAGTTTCAATTTTTTTATTGTTTAAATTTAACAATGGTTATATTACATATTTTCATCATCAGATCAGTTTAGATTAATACATATAGGTATATAACATTGATCAAACAATTAAACATTAACCTTTCTAAATCAACATTACTTTTTTTTTTCTTTTCCCCTTTCTTTTCTTTAAAAGTTGACATATTGCATATTGTCCTCACAATCATTCTACAGAGCACAGTGTGTGGGCATGACCCACCT
>PVJA010006855.1:0-71259 GCA_004027025.1 Myocastor coypus | reverse complement strand
TTGTACACAGTGGAGTGTTTCTCAGCCATAAAAAAAAGAGAGAGAGATAAACTAGAGGCTTTATAGGTAAATGGACGCAACTAGAGACCATACCATAAGTGACATACATCAGACCCCATGTGTAAATACTGTATTGTCTTGCTAGGGTAAAAAACTAAAAGAGGGGCCAGGGAGATAGACCGGTGGTCTAAGCACCTGCCTGGTAAGGGCAAGAACCCAAGTTTGAGCCCCGCTACCTCATGCCATGCCAGCCCTGTGCTGAGCCGGCCCCCAAAGCCAGGCGTGGTGGCGCACACCTGTAATCCCAGTGCTGGGGAGGCTGAGACAGAGGGATCTCACTATGAGTCCCAGCTGCATAGCAAGACCCTGCACCAAGTAAGTAAGTAAATACATGATTTTTTTAAAAAAACCTGAAAGAGCAAAAAAATATATATATATCTGAAAGGTACAATAGATACTGTGAAAGGGAAAGAATCTGTTCAAAGGAAAGGAAAAACTGGAATGAGGAAAAGGACAAAAAAAAAAAGAAGGAAAAATATTTATGCATATAAGTAGGATAGCTTGGATAAATGTACTGCTGACTTCTGCTGGTTTATTGAAGGTGTTTTTTTTTTTTGGACTGGGGTTTGAACTCACAACCTTGCACTTGCCCAGCAGAGGCATTTGTACCATGGGAGCTATCTCCCAGCCCACTGCTGGTTTATTGAAAGGAGCAATTAATGCTTAAAATTTTTACTTCTGCTTTTTAATTTTTTTTTACTTTTCTTTGAGGGAATATTGAGGATCAAACTCAGTTCCTTGCATTTGCCAGATGCTTATGTTGCTGAGCTATCTCCCTGGTCCTTAATTTCTTATAACTCTTTTAAAAATCAAATTTGCACACTTATATCTGGTAATCTAACAACTAATTGAAGACAACATTATGTAATAAAATAACCATTGCTACATTCCCGTTATTTTGTTTACTGAAATTCCATATCATTTCTAATGTATTTTTTTTTACTATTTTTTATTCTCTTTAAAAAACAAATAAATGAGGTCCAGCCAGATAGCTCAGTGGACTAAAGCACCTTCCAGCAGGTTCAGGGACCCAGGGTTCAATCCCTGGGCCTGCTGTGCCAGCCCAGCCCCCAGGGCACAATGAGACAACAACTGAGACTGGGCGTAGTGGCATATGCCTATAAACCCAGCTCCTGGGAGGCTGTAAACAGGTGGATCACTAGGAGTCCAATCTATGTAGAGAGACCTTGAACACCCTGTAGATGCTTCCCTAAAAAAAAATTAAAAAGCATTTAAAAATAAATAAATATGCTACACTCCTTCTACTAAAATGCACCAGATAAATCTGAAAAAGAGAGTTCAAAACTGGTAAACCACAACAGCACTTCTACCTGAGGCCCATTAGGTTAGCTGTCTGGATTGAGTCCCTGACTTTGGACTCCCCTCCATTGGCCCTTCTGAGCTCAAACCAGTTAAGATGGAAATTACAGTCTCCCCTAACTGCAGTTGGAGACAGCTCTTCAGAGGGAGAATACCATACACAGCTAACTTAGTTACAAGTATTACAGCAGTTAGACAGCAGCGGGCCTCACACACAAAAAAAAATCATGGCCAAAGACCTAATCACTAACAGCCAGACTCTAAGGGAAGGAACACGTCTATCTCTTAAAACTCAATTAAATGAACAAAGAGGTGAAATACCATTAACCCCACAAGCATTAGACCTTGTTACTTTAAAATTCCTTGTTTGTTTGTTTCAATACCAGGGATTAGACTCAGCACCCTGTGCTTGCCAGGCAAGCACTTATTCTACTGAGCTACCTCTGCAGCCCTTAAAAATTGTTTTTAATCTGTTTGCAAAAACTACACTCCATCAGAACTACATCGAGCGCAAAAAAGAGCGCTTGATGAACATGCCTCGCGCACAAGTCCTGTACGAGGACATCCAAATAAAAACGCAGGTCCAGTAGGTCAAGGGCAGGCTTGTGCATTACTAACAGGCCATGAGATGTCAGCATGGATGCTGTCCTGGATTAGGGGCCAGAGAAAGGGGACATCTTTGAAGCCATGAAGTCTGCTGCCACCAGATCCATCTTGGATTGACCATATTAACATGCTTGTGTCTTTATTTCTGTACTTTGTCTACTACAGGGGGCAGGGGGCACCCAATCCAACAATACCCAGACCTGTCCAATCTCAAGTCATACTGTTTCAACCTCTGCAGTTACAGAAAACGGGAGATGTCAGAGACAAGGCTATGGAAACGTTAAACTGGAGACCGTGCAGAGACCACGCATGGTTAGACAAGCTCCTGTAGATGGTGCTGAGGGCCACAGGGCAGCGCGGCTGAGACAGCTCAGGGTGTGGGCCACAGACACTCTGTTCCACAGTAATAAAGCCGCCACCCCAGAGATCTGACAGTTCTCGTAACTGCCAGGATTTACAGTATTTGCTTCTCAGGGCCCTGGTCAGTCATTAGCTTGGGCTTCTGACTCTGCTGTGCCTTCTGCATGTACCCCCTAACCCCTGCAAACCTAGCAAATATGGTGCTTGGGAGGCTCTTTGTCTCTACTCCCAGAGTTATGATTTTTCTGGAACCCCCAAAACCATACCACTTGACTCTTTATTTCAGCCTTTTCCACAACTCATTTTAAGGGACTAGGCCAAGTCCCCAGTAATTAGGTGACTTTTATTCCTAAAAAACAATAATGCAGTCAGTGTGTTTTCCTGAAGGTGATATTTGCTACTTTCTTTCTTTATTTTGAAAACCTTTTTGTATGTGGCATTGTGGAGTGGCAGCACAATGCACCGAGCACATTTCTTTGAAATGGTATCTCCCAATATTCTAGGGAAGTCCTGTCTCTCTCTCTCTCTGTGTGTGTGTGTGTGAATAGTACCTTTTTTCCCTTCTACTTTATTCTTTTCAAACTCTGATTAAATACTCTGTGGTTGACATGCTTCTAAACTGTCTCATACTTTATAAACCATTTTCTCCCTAACAGTCACTCTGTATATAATTTATCCACCTCTATTTTCTAATTTACTAAATCTCTATTTAATTGTCTAATATTCAAACCAGTCTGATTATTTGCTTTCTAAACAATTATATAAACACACTTTAAAATTCTTTACCCAAACATGTTATCAACTTGATAGTTTCTTAATGCTAATGACATTTTAATTTTGCTTTATTTGTTTAAACATTTCACACATGCTTTATTTTCTATGCTCAATAATATTGTTCAGGGTCTGACTCTAGAATTTGTTACTCTCATTCATAATGACTTGCTTCTATTAGTTTGGTGTATTTTAACCAACCTCGGCCTCAGGGAATCTTAAGAACTTAATGGGGGGATCCTTCTCAAATCCTTCAGAGATCTGGGTTTGCTTTTGAGAGCAATCAGGAGCCCCTACTAACCCCTGGCCACTGGAAGAACTGAGACTTTGATGTGGCCCGGGTTGGCTTTGTGCTCCTGGGTACAAGTGCTTTGGAATGACAGGTGTATACCATTGTGCCTGACTTAAAAATTTTTGGAGGTGCTGGCAATTGGCCCCAGGGTTTCACATATGCTAAGACACTCTGCCCGAGAACAACACCCACAGTCCCCTTTATCTCTTGCAGGTTCTAGGAACTTCTCTTGACTTCTTATATCTTGTAACTACATCTAATCCAGCTTGCAATTGTACTAGATTTTATAGCCCAAACAACTTCACAGTGATTTTTCCATACAGTACAGGGGAGTGGACCGAGGGGAACTCCACCACCAAGCTACGTCCGCAGCCCTTGCTTAAATTTTGAAACAGAATGTAAACTGCCTCGCCTAGCCTTCAATTTGCAGTCCTTCTGTCTTAGTCTCCCAAGTAGCTGGAGTTATAGAAGTATTATGGTTTATGCCTACTGTCCCCCCAAAGCCTCATGCAATCTTGGGGCAGGGACTTCTAGAGTTTGAGACTTGACTCATGAGGTACTGGGATTATGTGTTTTAGTACTGATGGGATTACGGGTCTGAGTACTGCTGGGAACTATAGGTGTGGCCTGAGGCGGATAGGCTAAGGCGGAGAGCCTGATGTAATATAAAGAGAGACAGAGAGACAGACCAGAGTACTTGTTCTCTGCTCCTGTTCGGTTGGTTGCCTCTGTCATGATTGTTGCTGTTCCACTGCCATAAACTGGATGCTCCCTGCCCTATTCCACTCAGCCTTGGGCCAGCCGAATATGGACTAAAACCTCCCCTGACTGTGAGCTAAATAAACCTTTCCTTCCTTCATTTTGGGTGTCGGACATTTGTCCCAGCAACGAGAGAAAAGTAACTAAGACAAGAAGCATGCCACCATGCCTGGCCTGTTACACGGTATTTTATATTTTAGGCAAGATCATACTCTAAAACTATTTCAGTGACGGATATTTTAGTAATGTGAATCATACTCAAATGATATTTGGCATGAAATAATCTGAACGACTATTATTTATAGTAACTGTATTAATTTCAGATAAGACAGACTTCAGAGAAAAAAAGCTATCAGCCATAGTGACATCCCAAAATGACAAGAAGCAAGTTCTATAAGAACTCCTAACAACTTTTAATGTACTTGTCCCGAGCAGCAGAATGTCAAAATACATCAGGCAAAAACTGAGAGTCTCCTTATATTTATATTAGAGGGAAATGGAAAAATCAGCTCCAACAGAGCAAATTATTTTGCTGTAACATATTTTCCCATAAGTCTTACAAAATAAACATTGTAAAAGTTATTACTTTTACAACTAAAATTAATCTAAAATGCTTCAAAGTAGTACTTATTTTACATGAAGTATTGTACGTAAATATCACATGGCATTCCTGTACAGGCCTGTTGTTTTCACCAGGATGAGCAGAACATCTGTCACCTCAAATAGATATTCTTTATAGTGAAAACACTCAACGTGCCCTTCCGGCTGTCACTGGCATCATCCCTCTGCTGCGCACCAGAACACCGGAGTTCAGTCCTCCCGGCTCACCACAGCTCTGTACCTGCTCACTTGCACTGCTTTCCCATTCTCAGGTGTACCCTGTTATTAAAGAACATGGTCAAACTAGGAGGCTTTCTCTAGGAAGACTGACATGCACTACAAACACTTTCATCTAACTCGATGAGACCTGTCAGGTTTACACAGCGTTTCCCCAGGCACACGCACCTCTGTCCAGCTCATCCAGAAAAAATACGCCACAGAAACAAGGAAAAGCCCGGTTTTCCACCTGAACTACAGAAGCAACGCAGACCACTGAAATGCACGTACAAGACTTTCTCTGCTTCTTCCGATTCTACGGAGACCACGACGGTTGGCAGGTCAAAAAACGCCAGCGTGTCTGTCTCCGTGAGGAGGATCTCTACATTCTTCTCTAGGTCTTCTTTGGTTATGGCTGTTTCGGGGGCTGCCCTCATAACCCGCAGATCTGAAACAGACAGCTTCATAAAAATCACATACAAATTGTCACTGCTAATTTGCATTTTCCTCTTAGACATGAAAAACGCTATGATAGATTATACAGTGCTGGTGACTTAATATGGTGGCGAAACAGCCCACATATAGTCTGTTCAACCTCTCTGAAACCAAACTGTACCTCGCAGCCTTCTCCCCAGTCTCCTGGGCTGAGTGCCTGTGTCAGGCTGAGCTGGGTCGCTACCCAGGTATAACTCCAGCGGCACCCCATTGTAACTACCCTCCCCTATTAATAGGGACTCTGGGCATGACTGGCTGACTGCACTACCCAGCGAGAGTAAGGAGTCAAGTCTATTCGGGGGCTCTGCCGGGTACCTCTTCTTTCAGCCCTGAAGCTGCAGCAGCATTCTTCTAAGCTGTCTTTTGCTTTAGACTGTAGGTCACCTCTAGTCATCTTGAGCAGGAGCTACCCACAGTCTTTGAGAGAAGTTTGCTTCACTAAAGGAATTAGATGGGATCAATGTCCACAGGAGCAGTATGCTGAGAGGGCCCTGGCCAAAACCTTTACGTCAGTAGTTCAAGGTCCTTGGGAAATGGTGCTACCACTACAGTTATAGTGCTGAGTGAACCTGGAATTGCTGTCGTGGGTAGTACAGAGCCATGCTATGACATATAGGTCAAAGTTAAGTGTCTTCTGTTAACAAAAATGTGTGAAGCAGAGATCCATGAGAATTCAGGATGGCTGGTGCTTATAGCTTTGGGTAAATAAGACAAAAACATAGTTTCCAGACACAAGTTCAATCCCCTCTCTCCTCTTTCCCATACCTGAGAAAAATTCTTTCCTTGCCCCAGTTAAAAAAAAAAAAAAAAAAAAAAAAAAAGAAAAACAGGGTGTGGTGGCACACTTCCGTCATCTCAGGCAGGGGGATCTCCAGGAACTCAAGGCCAGCCTGGGCTGCCGAGGGGGTTCAAGGCCAACTGGAGCTACAGAGCAAGACCTATCTCAAAGAAACAAAAGTAAAAAAGTCCCAACCAGTCAACTGGACCAGCGAAATAATTATGGCATATTTACTTGTAATATTAACTAACTATGTCTTAAATGATGAAATGATTGCAATAAAATGCTGCATGACAGAACAGTCTAGAACATGTTCTACACCGTGACTATAAGAATAAAATAGCAGGGCCAGAGAGAGAGCTCTGTGGCACAAGTGCCTGCCTGGCAAGTGTAAGGTTGTGAGTTTGAACCCTGGTTCCACCAAAAAGAAAAAATAATAAAATAGCATGCCTATGGACAAAGAAAGGAAATAGTATTAGTTGCCAATCCATTTTAGCACTGGGTGATTCTTCTTTTTAAAGAGTTTTTGTTATCTGTATAATACATTCTGAAACATTTGCAACCTGTAAAAGTACTTGGCTCAGGTAAGTAAAAAAATGAAGTGAACTATCCGTGTGGCCTCATTTTAAGGTATATCTAGTTCAAACTTCCTACTGCATCAGGAAAGATGATAAAAAATGAGATCATCTCTGATCTTTATTATTTTTAGGCCACTGATTTAGATATCATATACCTGAAAGTGACACTGTGACACCACAGACATGCTAATTACAGAACCAAATTATCACTAGGGAAATAGCTCAGCAGCATAAGCATCTGCCTGGCAAGTGCAAGGTCCCAAGTTCAATTCCTGGTACCAAAAACCCCCACAAATTATCCTTCATTACATTCATGCTTAGTTAATTTTCTCATTGCTGAGACAAAAATACCCACCACCTAAAGTTACTGGAGTTCAGTCTATGGTTGGCTGGCTCTAAGGCAGTGTGACATGGAACAGGGGCGTCACAGACAAGAAACACTTCATGACAGGGCAGGAAGAAGGCTGCAGCAGCTAGCAAAAAACCTTTTCTCTGTTCCTTAAGTCTGGGCTACCCACTCTTAGGGCAGGTAGCACTCACACCCATGGAGGGGGGGCACCCTTCGTTCTCCCCAGAACTGTGCACATACCCTTGATCCCAGTATCACCCACTCTGGATCCTGCTACCTCCAAAAAGCCCCACCTATGACAATGTAAGGCTTTCAGGGGAGAGCTAGACACTAGCCATAGCAACACACTACGTATACTACAAAGCCTAATATAGTAAAACCTCAGTTATCTATTTTGAGGCCCGGGAGATAGTTCAGGGACATAAGTGCCTGACTGGCAAGTACAAGGTCCTGAGTTCAATCATCAATACAAAAAAAAAAAAAAAAAGGTTCAGTTATCTATTTTGGTTGGGGAAAGTCATTATCTTGTCAAACTTCCAATGACTAGCATAGGATTGGATATTTATAGAGAAAACTGTAAGATAGCAAATAGGAATTTTGCCTGGATTTGTCTCATTTTCTGAATGTTCCTTGAATTTGATATATGCTGAGAAACTAATCAACACCTGCAGAGCATGCTCCATGGTGCAGCTCACCTACGTGTAGACCGGCCCTACAATGCTGTTGACACCATGCTTTGTATCTACCTAGAAAGTGACCCCAAGTCAATCTCCCTTGACCGTGCTTCTTTTTACTGCAGAGAGAACACACTCTCCTCCATTCCTGATAGTGCCTCAAGGATGAGAGAACTCCAGTTCTGTGTGATATTCATGGCTCCGCCTATCTTTTTATGATGCCTTGTGAAGGTTAGGGGAGGTCTGAGTTCTCAGAAAGGACTGCTAGTGTGCCAGCTCTGAGAGAGGGACTCTCCATAGTGTATTCATGTGGTTCCAAGCTACCATATCTGCTGGTACCTGGGCTATCATCTGGCTGCTTTCACGGACCCCCGAAGGAAACAGCTACTCAGCTTTCTATGGCCTCTATTTGAGCCACAATGGGGCAAACGCACTTACAGTGCCAGTTACAACGACTGCTTACTGTCACTTCTCACAAACGGGTGGTACACAAACCCACACACTCTTCTGCATTCACATAAAAGGGATGGCCTACGGAGAACACCTAGAGATAACTGGGGTGTCACAGACTGTCTGCCCCTACGTTAGGAATCAAATCATGAGTGTTCCTAAGTGTAGAGCTTCTTTAATTAGGCAGTAAAACAATACTTTTCAAATTTTATCATGCATCGGAATCATCCAGAGGAATTCTTAAAGATTTTACTAGACTTTTAAAAGCACTAAAAGACTTTTAATTTTAGAACAGTTTCAGGAGTACAGAAAAAATGTGCAAGAATACAGAAGTTTTTACATATACTGCTTCCAAGTTGTCTCACTCTTAACATTATGATACATTTAATACAACTACTGAAACAATACTGATATTTCATTATCATATAAAGTCCATATTTTTTTCAAATTTTCTTTCTTTCTTTCATTCTTTTTTTTGTGTGTGTATTTAGGACAGGGCCTACATGTCTCACTGCACAGATCAGACTCATAGTGATCCTCCTGTTTTCAGTCTCCCAAGTGCTAGGATTACAGGTGCATGCCACCAGACCCAGCGTCAAGCTCTGTATCAGTGCGCCCCATGGGTGGGACCAGTACAGCAAGCCAGGGATTGAACTCTGAAAATTTTCTTAATTTTTAACCAGTGCCATTTTTTTCTATTGAGAGCTTCAATGAAGAGATCATACTATGATACTATGTTTAGTCAGGATTTTCCTTTGGCTCCTCTAGATGAAGTTTCATAGACCTTTTTTTTGTATTTTAGGGAAGGGTCTATAGGGTCTCACTACTAGATCTGACTTGTAGTGACCCACCTGTTTACAGCCTCCTAGGAGCAGGGATTACAGGTATGCACCACCACACCCAGTCTCAATTGCCATCTGGGGTGGAGGCAGCATGACAAGCCCGGGATCTTATCCCTGTCCCCTGCGCCTGCTTGCAGAGTTTTAATCTGCTGAGCTGTTTGGCCGGCCCTAGACTTCATTTCTGAAGATTTTGAATGTTTTGAGGAATACCTGTTGGTCACCTGTTTTTGTATAATATCCTTCCATTTGGATTGAGCTATGGATCGCAACAGAAAATCATAGAGCTAAAATGTCATTCCATCACATGTTGTACATACAAGCTACGAATACAACTTACACCAGTCGCAACTGAAGCCTTGGCCTACAGAGTCTTCAGAGAAAGTCGAAAGGAAAAGCCCACACTTACAGGATGGAGTGTTGAGCTCAATATTGACAAAAGAGTTATCTATTATCTACGTTAATTTTTTAGAGCTCATAGAAATGTAGGAAGTTTAATTATTTGTATCAGTATGGACTTGTGGATATTTTATAATCAGGATTATGATAAGGTACTATGCTATTTATTTTCTGGTACAAAATGTCACACCTGTGGCCAATGGGAGCGCCTCCTGAGGGCTGTGTCTCTGCCCCGCTCCACCACACACCCTCCTTCAGTAGGTTGTTCTGTTCAAAGCCTTCTGCCTCATCTTGGGTATTTCCTGCCTCTGACCTAAAATCATAGATTATGATTTAGGTCTAAAATAGCGCCTGAGGCCTCACACGTCTAGAAAGTGATTAGCTCATGGGGTCTGGCACTGACTCTAGGTGATGAGGGGAGGTCTGGCTGGAAGGACGAGTCGCTGCGGGCCGGTCCTGGAGGGCGGCTTTCCCTGCGGGCTTCCAGGCCAGCAGGAGGTGAGGAGCGTTCCTCTGCCCGAGCCCTTCCACCACATTGCAAACCGGGCAAAGGCTGAAACTTGTGCACAGGAGCCACAGCAAACCTCTCCCTTAAATCGCAGGTATCCATCTGCGATGAGAAACTGAGGCTCGCCATTTTAGCACAGATCCCTGGTCCCTTTCGGCAGGAAATGGTATTATAAACCAAACTGTAAGCGTCTGCTTACTTCAGTACCTTCTCTTTTCATCCAACCTGCTTATTTTTTGTCTGAGTACTGAGATAAAAGAAGCGTGGCTGTGATTTCCATGTGCTACCTACATGAACATTATCAGGGGACAATCTCTCTGTATTTATAAACAGATGAAGAGATGGGATCCTCCTACGACTCCATACAGACTGTGACACTGGAATTGAACAGCTTCACAAATACATAAAAGAATAGGGAGAGGTGATGGCTAATATCACTAAAAATAAATGAAGAAATAAGATTATAGATGAAAGTTTTATTACCTGTAAAGCTAGCCAATTTTTCATGTTTATAGGATGGCTCTTCTAAGTCTTCTCCCATGGACTCAGTTGTCGATATACTTGACCTAGAAACTGTACTGCTTCCTAAAGCTGACCTTTAATGGTGAACAACAACACGATCATTCATTTAAATGTTTTATGGCAATATGTTTATATATAAATTGGAACCTTAGCTAGAGCAACAAAACACACTATGAGCTTACCAGCAACACAGGACGTTTGACCCAAGTGCGCTGATCAAAATATACTGAAAATTATTGAGCTGATTTTAAGATTCTTTAAATTAGAAGCATAACACATGTCAAATCTGGATAAAATCACTCAGAATATATTTAGAATAAAATATGTTCAAGACAAAAACCCCAAATTAGAGCCTAACCTCAGCTTCTTCATTTCCATGATTATTTTGTCCTTACCATTTTGACATTGTTTTGTTTTTTATAGTCCCTTGATCTTATGGAGCAATCTATTCCCAAGACCTGTGTGCTGTTCAGATATCATCTTAAAAATGTGCTTTGTTCAATTTTATAAGGCCCTCCTAAACTGCATTAAAACACATCTCTGGACTCAACAGAAAACCAAAAGAAGAATCTGCAAATAATTATCTTAAACATATTAACCTCACTCTACAAAGTGCACACTTTTTCTGCTTACCATCTCAATGGCCCCTTAGAGATGGACAAGCTTATTGGAATATCCTGCTTTACCCAGCATCCCCATGCCTTCTCCATGCAAATGTGGAGGCAGATTGCATAGCAGTGTTGTTGTTTACATCTAGATGCCTCCAGAGCCTCCTGAGCTCATGCGTGGGTGGGGCTTTCCGAAGGCGACTGGCTCCTAGGAGCTGCTAGCTTACCTGAGGGCAGCAGGTAGAATCTGAGGCAGAGCTGGGTCAGAGAGGGCATGGCCTGGGCCTATTCCTGACTCCTCCCTCATTCTTTGCCTCTCTGCTTCCTGTCTGCTGTGCTGTGGACTGTTTCTCCTTCACCATGGCCCTCAGCTATGGTGTATTGCCTTACAGCCAGGAGACTGTGGACTGAAATCTTTGCCAACTGTGAGGTCCTGTAACTTGTGGGGGTCAGCTGTTGGGTCTCAGCAATGAGAAGGTACCTAGGACAGGCAGTGTGTAACTGCTGTATATTCTAAAATAGTGTCCTAATCAATCCCTAGGACAAGGATTTTAATGAGAGGAAGGGGGAAAACGGAAACCCCTCACTGCCCATAAAATGTAGTATAAAAAGCTAAAAGAACTGAGGGAAAATCCTCATAGGACTTTGCAATCAACTGTGTGTGCATGGCAGCCCTTTCTTTGGATTCCTTGGGAAATCTTAGGTAAAATCCCTATACACTTGACAAATATTTTGGCATGGGGGGAGCTCTTGAAGTCATACAGAGCCCTGCACCTAAGATGATATACTCAAGTCGGAAGATGATAGGCAACTGATGCCTAAAGGACATGTGTAATCTGAATGCAAACTCAACATACATGGCGAGGAAGAAGCTATGCGGCCATGTTCCTTACCTTGTAAACTGCCCCATCATGCTGGGGTTCAGTGTGTTCTGATACACACTATAGGAGGCGAGAACATCGGACCCAAGGGAGCTTTCTTGGGATGACAGAAGTTTATTTGGCTTTGCCGTTGGATCTGGGTTGTAGAGAGGTCTGGGAGTCACATCAACCCCATCTTTATCCAGCACCTGTAGAAATGTTAATTTAAAATGAAATATAATTAATTAAATGCAGAGCTTCTCAGGAGTAGGACCTAGAAAATAGAAATAAAATTACACAATCGTATCTGTCTGTTATCAAGTGCTGCTTGTCTTTCCATTTTCTTAAACTGAAAGGTGAATAATTTCAGGTACTGCTTCTTTCTTGTTTGAGACAGGATCTTGTTGTGCTGGGCTCACACTCCTGTGTTCCAGCAATCCTCCTGCCTCAGTCTCTCAAATGGGGACCACACACACACATGCCCCCACACCTGGCTTGCTCTTCTAGTGTGTTTTCTAATGTAGCCTCTTAACTTCATTAGTACATTTTCATTGCATTTTAAAGGTTGAGCTGATTGCTCCAGAGCTTACCACAGATATCACCGAGAAGCCAGGGCTGGATTTACACTTGCTTAATTTGATTAATATACTGGAACATTATTCCTAGATAGCTCTGGTCCCTTTAGGGTATTAGTTTTACGTATTTTATATCTATTAATAATTCATACCAGGGAAAATCCATTCAGGCTCCCCTTCTGTCCCTGTCTCAGACAGAAGCTTTCTTTCACCCAAGAAATATATTCTGCTCTTTAAAAAAAAGAAAGAAAAATATTATAAATACAAAAGCCCAGTGTTATAATTATTAACTTCCCTGTCAAACTTTCTTTGGCCCATTAGTTTTGCTCTGATCAACTCTTTATACCATTATGAATATATTAAAGGTGTACATATTAATATGAATGAATATATTAATATGCATCAATTTGTGTTATTATGTATGTATATATTTTTTCTTTTCTTCAGAACTGGGGATTGAACTCAGGCCCTGTGCTTGCCAGGCAAGTGCCTATCCCACTGAGCTATTTCTCCATTCCCTATGTATATGTTTTTATACAATTACTTTTCAAAAAGGAGAAAGGTCTGATCATGGTGTTCAGTTATAGAATGATGTTTAGTTGTCTTTTTTATTCATATAAATGTTAATTATTCCCTGGAATCACTTACTTTCAATATGTAAAACTTTATTTCTTATACATTCTCACAATTCTTATTCATTCAGGATAGCGTTTCACCTTACTTCTGAGCTATAGCTTTGCTAGATATAAGATCTGGGTGGCTTGTTTTCCTTCGAGCACTTCATTATTTTTAGTATATGATGGTTATTGGCACCATTTAGATATACACCATGACCACATTCATCACAGGGAATTTGTGCTTATGTATGCGAATAGCAAGAATTCACCAGGCAAGACAACCAGCGGGACAGAGGGCAAAGAAAGGGAACCAACAACAGGAAAATAACACGACAGAGCTAAGTCAATAGATATCAGCCACAACCATCAATGTAAATGCTCTCAGTTTAACAATCAAAATAAACAAACTGGTACAACAGATCAAAAAACAAGGTCCAACAATATGCTACAAACAAGGAACACATTTTTTTTTTTTTTGTCTTTTTGAGACAGGGTCTCACTATGCAGTTTAGCCTGGCCTTGAGCTCACTTTTGTAGCCCAGGCTGGTCTCGAACTCACACCAATCCTTCTGTACAAGGAACACATTTAACTGAAAAAGAAATTTTTCAGTTATATAAGAAATAGAAGTACAATAGATGTATGCTTAATATTTAATAAGGTGCCGAATTGTTTTTTATTTTATAGATCTAATATCAGAGCATTTAACATTGTAGGTCTTCTACTGACTGCAAACACTTGGTATGGCCAGGCTTCAGTGCTAGCCAGCCTGACAGAAACTTACCTGTACTTTATTATTTTAATTTGCATTTGCTTGTTGATGGATCTTAGTCTCTTTTCATATCCCCATTTGCCATCTGTATGTTTGCTGTGGTGACATGATTGTTCAAGTGTTTTGTTCATTTTTAAAACTTAGGTTGCCTTAATATTTTTGAAAGCTCTTTATACATTTACAATTTTATAGTCATAGTTCTGAGGACATGTTTTATAGTTTTCCCTAGCACGTAGCCTTTCTCATTCTGCTATCAATGTCTGTCCAAGAGCAGAAGTTAAATTTTTTTTTTTTTTTTGTGGGACCAGGGTTTAAACTCATGACCTTGCACTTGCCAGGCAGGCACTTGTGCCACGGAGCTATCTCCCTGACCCCTGAAGTTAACATTTTTATGATGTCTCACTTACCAGTTTTACATTGTTAAGAGCATGCCTTTAATCTTCCATCTCAAAAACTATTCCTCATCTCAAAGCTGCATATACAAAATGTACTTTTCTATACTTGGGGGTGGGGGTTAGTACAGTCTACAGGGTCTCACTATACAGAACAGACTCAGTTGTGATCCTTCCTGCTTTTCAGCCTCCCAAGCACTGGGATTACAGGTGTGAACCACCATGGCCAGTCTCAGTCATCTGGCAGTCGAGGCACAGCCCCTGAATCTGCCTAAGCAGGCACTTTAATCTGCTGAGCTATCTGGCTGGCCCTTATATATAATGTTTGACTTAAAGCTTTGAAGTCTATCAGTTTTCTGCTATATGTCAACCCATCTTATGACATTTGCAATACTGTACTACTAAACAGTAGACAATAGTGGCAGTATACTAACTGTAATTATTACCACAAACATGAGGTAAGGTCACTAAGTCACTAATAGGCTTTCTTTATGCTATTTCTAAATCCTTGTCAATAATAAATGCTATGGTGTTAAAAAGTCAAAGAAAATCAGTATTTCTTAGAAGATGTGATCATGCTCAGTTGTGCTTTCTGAAAGCAGTGCTACATTTTCTGTCACTAAGATGATGATCTAGTTTTTCATGATGTCATTAAAATAAACCCAGGGTTCTAGAGAACATTACCTGTATTATCTTAGCGCTGGCAACATTCAGCTTTTCTGTCATTTTCATCTCAGGTAGAATAACTAAGTTTCTTGACACACCCATTCGACTTTGATTTGCACCAGCATAGCCTTTCTTCAGAGAGTCTTTGGTTTTCTCAGTAAAGGTAATAGACTTCTTTGATTGGAAGACACCACTGCAGTACAAAGAAGATAAAATATGGAGAATCCAGATTGAGAAGAGGAACCAACCAATAATAAAAAGGAAAGCTTTCACTCAAAAATGTAAGTAGTCTACACATCGAGCATGAAATGAGAATGGCTCCTTGAGAGATTACTTTGCATTAGCTGAGTTCAGCTACAGTATGCTGCTTTTCATGCTATAACAACCCTCAGGTTCCCTACTGACTTCACTTTATGTCAAGTCACAGAGGCTGAAAGGGCAATAACATTCCACCTACAGTTGAGGTTTGATCCAGCAGTAAGATCCAGTCTGTGTGGACCTCGCTGGGTCTTAGCTTCCTTATTTATAAGGCATAGATAATAACTGTACTTAAATCATAGGTTATGATGAGAGTTAAATGAATTAATTCATAACTTGTAGTTAGGCAACGCCTATCATACAGTAAGGATGGGTAAATGTACTGCAGCAGATACACAGGCAGATGTAAGCATAGGAAAAATGATACATTCATTTTTGTAGACAGTTTAATTAGAGAAGTTATGACTAAATTATATGTCCCAAGGACAAAAGTATAATTTCACTTTTGAATTTATTCTGGAAGTTCTATAAAATAGGACCTACATTTATCATTTTATTCATTCTATAATTCTGTACTATAGAGTTCTATAAAATGACGCTCTTTCCTTAGATAGAAATCTGCTTCCCAATGATATATTTGCATTTAAATCCTAAAAGATCTAATAAAAAAATAACTTTTAAGAGACTAAAATCACCCCACTTCCTGTATTTTTTTTCAAAGCATTTACATGAGCCTTCCCCTTCATGTGCAGCACAAGCCTCGTAGCTTCACCTCCTCCAGGGCTCTACAGACCAGCATCCACCCTGCCCATGTGCCGGCCTAGCTCCCCTGCCTAACCTGCCAGCTGCCCCTTTTCCTTCGTACCCTTCTACTTCCTCTCCTTAGCATCTCTTACTGTCCAACACGGTTACCCTTCCCCTAGCTTGCGTTTTAGCTCTTTCTTAGACTATACTACATGAGGGTAGTGTTTGGGGCTATTTTATCTTCTACCGTATTCCTAATGCCTACCACTGTACCTAAGGTAGCAGCTCAGTAAGGATTCTGTTGAAAGAAAAGCATTCTCCAAATCATTACAGCCAACTCCAAACATTCTTTAATTTTCCCAGTGAGACACTGAACAGGCTACATCTGGCCCAACCTGAAAAGCTATTAATGGAATAATAGGTGAGAGAAAAAGTTGAGAGAAAAAGTTGTGGAGAGGATAAAATGCACCCCAAGACGATCATGTAAGCAGTGCAGACAGACAGGCACGTGCTATACAGGGGGAATTCTATATGATTTAACTAGGTGTGCAAAGAAAGACAAAATTAAGGTTTAAAAAACTTATGGGTTCCAGGAGTACCTTTACTTCTTCATAGGAAAAGTGATCAAAGCTGTGTTTCAGAACAACGTGGTGGCACACAGCACACCCCAGAAGAGAGATGCCATCAGTTAAGTCTCTGTGGCAACAGTCCAGGCGAGAAATACTCGAGATTCGCTTTGGTGTGGCAAAGGTGAAATAAAACAAATGCAAGACACAAGTACTGCATCTTTTATAGTCTGCATTTTGATGCTTTGACAACAGGGCCTTTGAAGGGACTCCAACACAGTGGCCAAGCCCGCAGGAACAGCTTTCACAGGCAAGCTAATGGCCTGAATCCACAGCCCATGCCAGCCCCACTTTCTCAGATTCCACAGGGCCCTTGCCAGCTGGCCATCACCCCGGGGAAGGAGAAGCCACTGAAATTATCCAAACTAAACACTCTTAAACTTGCTACTGATGTGCCCAGGTCTGCTGGGTGCTCTTCCTTCCCGACCTGGTGGCACTCCTGTGCCTTGGCCCCATATACCCCACCATGCCCTGCTCCTGTCTCTAGATCAGGGGGCAATGAACTCTGCCCCAGCAACATTCATCTCTGGGTATCTTTAAATAACACACAGAATTGATAGGATTTGGTACTTTTTAATAACAATGATACTTTCAGTTTCAAATATTTTTCTAATTCAAGTTTTATTATAGCTTATGTGATAGAGAATAGCCAGGTTTTACAAGTAAGGAAACAAATTCAAAAAGGCCAGCTGAAATGCTCGAACTCATCCAGTAGCTCAGAAGCTGTGTTCTTGGGTGAACTGCTCAAGCTCTATTTCTTTCCTCTGCTGAAAATTGAGGCTAACACCACTATTTATCTCATAGAGTCAAGGCAATGATTGGATTTGACTTCTAAAACATGAGCTTTAAAAATGAGTGGCATGGGGCCCGGCGGGATGGCTCAGTGGTCTTAAGCGCCTGCTTGGGAAAGCTTGGGCGGCTTCAGAGACTGCAGCTGGATCCCCAGCACCACATGCTGTGCCAGCCCTGCCCTCGGGGCAGGCTGAGCTGGCCATAAAAATGAGTGAATAAACAAACAAAGGTTCTGAAACAAGAAAAAAATAAATAAATAAAATAAAAAAATTTAAAAAAAATGAGTGGCAGGGAGATAGCTCAGTGGTCAAAGCGTCTGCCTGGCAAGCACAAGGACCAGATTCAATCCCTGGTACCACATCTTACTGTTCCAAAACGGGTATGGTGACACATAGCTATATTCCCAGCACTGGAGAGGCTGAGATAGGAGGATCACTATGAGTCTGAGCTACAAAGCAAGACCCTGTACTAAATAAATAAATAAATAAATAAGAGATTAAAAACGAATAAAATTCTAAAGAAAAAAAAGTAAAGGAAATCAGGTCAAAGAGAGAGACTAGAGGCAGGAAGGAAAGGAGAATCAGACAGGTGTGCAGAATGGTAAGAAGCGAATGGTGCAGGGTAGGGTTGGGGCAATAAAGACAATTCTTAAGTGGCTCCCAGAGGTCACCATGTGACTCTGGTGACTGGAACCTTTGAGTAGCTTCTAAGTACTGGTGACAAAGAATCCCGAGTTGAAGACTGGACACTTTCTTTGGCTTCCAACCCAATGAAGACCTTCAAAGTCTTCATCAATCATGGAAAGAAAAAGACTGACGAACAAAACCAACAGCTCTTCTTAGATCTGAGTAGAAGTTAAGGGGCAAAAAAGAAATCCAGCCGTGGAAACCAGAAACGGTGGAGAGATCCCAACTTAGAGAAAGCATAGACTGCCAGAGGGGCCACAAAAGAGTAGGCAGCTTGAAGGGCAGCAGCACAGACAAAAGCTTTCAGGGTGTCTTGGGTGACCCCCCACTGACCCTGCACAATAGGGCTACAAGGGAAAGGTCTGCAAGGCCCTGGTGCTTTCTTTCTCTTCATTTGTCTTTCTGAGAGGGTCTCGCTGTGCTCCCTGGCCTCAACTCACTTTGAAGCCCAGGCTGAACTTGAACTTGAAGTGATCCTCCTGCCTCGCCTTCCCAAGTGCTGGGAGAACAGGTATGTGGCATCATGCCTGGCCTCTGACTATTTCAAAAGGAGTTTTTACACCAGCACATCTACATTTATTGCAGGGCAATTCACAGTATCCATGATATGGAATCACCCCAAGGTGCCTGCCAACAGGTAAATGAGGAAAGAAAATATGGTCGATATATACAAAGGAATATTACTCAGCAATAAGGGACATTTGTAGGAAAATATATGGAACTGGAGAGAGAACATCCTGCTACTTGAAATAAGGCAGACTCAGGAAGATCAGCTTCACATAATGTGTGGAAGTGGGGAGCCTGTCAAGAGTGTGGGAGAAATCAGGGAGTGGAGGGAAGAGCGCAGGAAGGTGGGCGCCACGGGGGGAGATGATCAGTGGGGTTTGCGTGCGTGAAAACGCTAGTGAAACTGCATTTTGTAAAATTCACATGCACTCACACAAATATGTATCAGGAAAAAATGAGAGGAAAAGATGATTTAGGGGAACCTAAACCTCAAGAGACAATAACGATGCCTCATGCAGTATGCTCAGCTTTCAACAATAAAATTCTAAGGTGTATCAAAAGGTAAAAATCACCATGAAGAGACAGAGCAAGCACAAGAAGCAGGTTCAGGTATGGCAGAAGTGTTGGAAGGATAAGGCCACACACTTAAGATGATTTTCCTTAATATGCCGAGGCCTCTAAGGGAACAAGTAACAGGCAAGAACAGGTGGCTGACATACAACAATGAAAACTCCAAGAATCAAAAGAAACTGAGGAAGTGCAAGGAATTAGAAAGGAAACAGGCTGAGAGACATAATGGAAGAGTTGAACAGAGCCAGTGGTTGCTTTTACCACAGTGAGACCTTTCTCCAATGCTGATAAGCCCAAGGCCTTAACCGAAAAGCTGAAGTGAGAAAACAGAAAAATGATAAATGTTTTAGCAGATCCTTTATAAGACTTGGCATAAAATCCGAAAGGAGGAAGAAGCTACATAATAGGTCAAGACGACGGGTTGTGAATTTTAATGTCTTTGGCAATTTTCTTAAATGCTGACCAAGTTTATTTGAAAAGTAAAGAGTAAAGGAGAATTGGCTCTGCAGAGGGTGCTTGGGGGGATGGGGGCGGGGACTGAGGGAAAGGGGAAAGTGCAGCCTGGACACACAGGACAGCCTCTCTTGAGAAAAGCCACAACAGCTGACACTTCTTTTTCCTGAGATAAGATGACTTGACTTTCTCAAAACACAGTTATACTACTTCCCCTCTTTCAGGCTTTCTTTTCATTAATGTATGAAATTTGTCACTAAGTATCTCGAAGGGTGGGGTAGCATATGCCTGTAATCACAGCACTCACGAGGCTGAGGTTAGAGGACTGCAGCAAGTCAGAGGCCAGCCTGAATAAACTGAAATCCCACCGCAAGAAGGAAGAATCAAAAGCTCTAAGCCAATTTTTCTACTACCCTCAGGTACCATGAAAACATTCTGACTCTTGTTTTAATTTACATCAATTCATCCTAATTCCACTTTGAGATTTCCATACTTAGAAGTGAAAACAAAATGCTGGAGCACAGCTGTGGTGGCTTCTGCTGGGTTGTGACCCCTTGGTTGTCCTTGGGCTTGATAGAGCACACTTGCGGATGTGTCCATGTGGGCCATGGAGGGGTGGCCTTGGGGCCTCGGTCTGGCCCCCACCCTGTTCCTGTCCACCTCTGTCCTCTCTTCTGCTTCCTGGCCATCCTGAATGCAGCAGCTCTGCTCCTTCCACCTAAGTGCCCTGCAGCCAGGAGACCATAACCAAATTCCCTGAGAACACAAGGCAAATCCAACATCTCCTCAAGCTGAGTGCTGGAAACTGTGTCGAGCAAAGGACAAGCTCACCAACATTACATCCTCGCCATCCTGCTGCTCAACCAGCAAACAAGTATTCAGGATGTCCATCCTTCTAGGCAAAAGAGGACATGGCATGTACAAAATAAAGATCTCTCACGGAGCACCATTCCTGGGTTAGTACCTTCCCATTCCAGCTGACACCTGCACGTTAAAGTGCATGTCTCTATAGGTCTTTATGCACTCACACATAGGCTTTGGGGTGGTGACTGGATTCTCAGTGATTAGTGTACTGCTGAGTTTATAGTTAAATGTGCTGTGGAAGGTGAAGCCTACCTGGCTGGGGGTGGGTCACTGAGGGTGTGGCCTGGGCAGACTGATCTCCCCACATGCCCCCCTGATCTCTGGTCTGCTTTCTGCTGCCACACCATGAGCTATTTCTGCTCTGCAAGGCTCCTCTGCCAGGTCCACCCTACCTTGGAGCCAGCTGTCTACAGAATGCAATTTCCACAAACTGTGGGCCAAAGGAAGGAGAGGATTATTTGGCACACAGCTTGTTATGGTTTGTGTATATGTTTCCCCCCAAAGCCTCATGCAGTCTTGTTGGGGGCAACTTCTGGAATTTTTGATAGATTACTGTGGGTATGGATGCTGTACCTGCTCTGGGGCAGGTAATTTGTATTTCAGTGTAGAGAAGGAAAAGAAGTCAGCTGCGTGAGCAGCTACTACTCCTCCCCTTGCTCTCTTGCTGTCTGCCCCACCAGGAAAAGTTGTTTTCTGCCGTATGCCACTCTGCCTTGGAGCCAGCCGAGTATGGACTGAAACCTTCAGTAACTATGAGCTAAATGAACCTTTCCCTCCTTCACTATGAGTGTTGGGTATGTGTCCCAGCAACGAGAGAAGAGTCACTGAGATACGGCTTCAGAAGGTTTAGGCCACAGAAGGCTTTCTCCAATGCAGAGCTGCCATGGACGGGCCTGGCGAAGGAAAGCTACTCAACTTAAGGCTGTAGGAAGCAGCCATGGAAGCTGCATCAGGAAGACAGGAGTTTGGGACAGTGCTACATGCCCAGTGGCTTGACTCACCTCATGCCACCAGGCCCCCACTGCCTAATAGCACATTCTGCAACAAACTTGTAAATGGGCCAACCCTCTGATAGGTACGGCATCCCTGTAATCCAATCACCTTCCAAGAGCGCCCCTTCTGAACACCTGAGACTCCTCGGAAATAGTTTAGAAATTTACACTGTAGCAATTCCTTAGCTGCAGACAGCTTAATAGACCTCTATGTAATGTACCTGTGGAGATAATCTGTAGGCGAAATGAAGCAAAGGTAAGGGACTGAAACGCTATGAAGGGGCCAGGAGATAGCTCAGTGGTCTAAGCATCTGCCTAGCAAGCGCAAGAAGCCAGATTCAACTCCTGGTACATGGCACACCGGCCCCGTGCCAAGCCAGCCACCAAAACCAGGTGTCGTACACACCTGTAATCCCAGTGCTGGGAGGCTGAAAGCAGGAGGATCATCACAAGTCCATGCTACATAGTGAGACCCTGAACACTCAGTAGTTTATCTCCATAGGTACATTACATAGAGGTCTATTAAACTGTCTGCAGGTGAGGAATTGCTACAGTGTAAATTTCTAAACTATTTCCCAGGAGTCTCTGGTGTTCAGAAGGGAGGCTCTTGCAAGATAACTGTATTATGGGGATGCTATACATATCAGGGGGTTGACCTGTTTACAAGTTCATTGCAGAATGAGGTTAAGCGGTGGGGCCTGGTGGCACAAGGTGAGCCCATACTGCAGGGTTCCACAACGGCCTGTGGAACCTATCTGGGGTGTAGTCACTTGAGGGGAAGAGTTCAAAGCCAGATTCTGGGAAGCCCTGCAGGAATGTAAGCATTTACTCTGCAGAAATAAGAAAAGGTCGAGGAAGGTTTTGAGCAAAAGCCACACATGATCACATGGGGGTGTCAGCAAAGATTGTTTGAGCAGCTAACACAACGCAGCAACAACTTACCTGTTAGTACACACCCAAGTCTGGATTTACGCTGCATGTAAGAAGCAATGATTGTGTGGGAACAGGAGAGAAGGGTAACCCCAGGGTTTTGTTTTGTTCCCTCCTGAGTAATTGAAAAGACAGGCTGAAGTGGAAAAGACTACACTGGAAAAGAGGGGCGTAGATTTACTTTTTTATTTTATTTTATTTTTTTTGTTGTTGTTGTTATTTCAGAACTTTTATTTATTTTTATGGCCGGTTCAGCCTGCCCTGAGGGCTGGGCTGGTGCAGCATATGGTGCCAGGGATCGAACCGCGGTTCCTGCAGTCGCCCAAGCTTTCCTAAGCAGGCACATTAGACCACTGAGCCATCCCGCCGGGCCCTAGATTTACTTTTAAATTTAAGTTTTAAGATATCTATTAACTTCTGTGTGAAAATTTTTAAAGTCTATTTACCTGGAGAGGTCTTAGCTAGAGCTAAAATCTCCGGAATGACCCGTACAAGCAGTTTTCAAAGGGTTAAAGAAACAGCAAAGAGAACAAGTTTAAGAAATGACACCACAGGACTGGGGAGATAGCACAGTAGAATAAACACTCACCTAGAAAGTGCAAGGGCCTGAGTCCAATCTCCAGTTCCACCAAAAAAAAAAAAAGGAAAAAAGAAAAAGAAATGACGGCACCGGCACGAATATCTATCACTGGAGATGAGTAAAGACCAGTACTTTATTTATTTATTTATTTATTTATTTATTTATTTATTTATTTATTCTATTTGTTTATTTATTTATTTATTTATTGTGGAACTGGGGACCAAACTCAGGACCTTGCACTTGCCAGGCAGGCACTTGTAGGGCCAGTACTTTTAAAAGATCTAGGGAAGGATGTCGTCCCAGAAAAGAACTACAGGTTTCAAAATAGATCAAAGTTGTTCATGGGCCGGTTGAGAAGCTAGCTGACCATTACATTTAGCTGAGTGACTCTTGACGACTTTCCGAAAAGCTTCATTGGTGAAGTGGTCAGACAGACAAGAGTCTTAGTATCATATTCAAGGGTTAATACAAGGTCGTTTCCCACGAACTTCCAACAATTCCGCTGAAAAAGATGAAATGAGCTGGAGGAACTGAAAGGTGAACAGTGACGTGGCACTGTCAGAATGCAGTGAGACCAGACTTCACTCCAGTCTCGCCTCTGCTGCAGGACAGAGGACAGTAGAGGGCCGTACAAACACCTTGCAGATTCGACAGCGTTAATGATGGGTCTGGTGGCAGCCAGCAGAGGCGCCTGAGGAGTTGACACGATGGGAGGAAGGAACCTGGGGACGCCTGCGAACTAGTGCAACACTCAACCCAAATCCGGCAGAGGCAGGAGGGCGGGCGATCCTCAACAAAGCAACTCCCTAGCAAGCATGCACCCAGGAGCTGCAGAGCGTACCGCGACACCAGGGGGTCACCCTGTACGATCCGGGTCGGGATGTAGGGGCTCCCGCGGCCTCCGCGCGAACCAGTCCCCGTTCGGTACTTACGGGGGGATCTGCGTCCTGCGGCCGCTGCTCGAGGAAACGTGCATGGTCGCGGTCGGGTGGGGATCCGGGAAACCACCCGCTCTCAGCCGCGTCCGCCGTCTCCACAGCCAACCGCCGGCGCCGCGGGCTGGGTCCCGGGCGCGTGGCGGGCGCCATGGTGACCGCGGCCCGGGCAACAAGCGGCCACGCGGTTGGCTGGCGGCGGGGGGCCGAGGGGAGGGCGGAGGCGAAGGGGAGGGCAGAGGGTTGGCGGAGGGGAGGGAGCTCCGGACGCCGCCTCGGAGGAGGAGGAGGAGGCGGAGGCGGGCGGCCGGGCCCAGGCCCCTCCCAGGCGGCGAGTCTCCGGCTGCAGGCGGATGGATGGGGCGTCTTCAGGCGGTGGCGGCAGTAGCGCGGGCAGCGGCGGACGCGGCGGTAGCGGCTGTAAGTGGGGGCGTCCCCGACCCCCTCTCCGTTCCTCCTCCTGCACGGGTGCGGGGCACCCAGAACTGTCCTCACCCCCTTTCGCAGAGCCCCCTCCCCCACCGCTGAGCGCCGCCCGGAAGACCCTGCACTTCCGGGGCGGGGCTATCGCAGGACGCTCCAGCGATCGAGGGCGCATGCGCGGCGCCTCTACCGCGGGCACCTCCGGGCCGCCGTCCTTCTCCCTTCTTGGCAGCAGCAACGGTGGTGGCGGCGGCGGCGGCGGCGGCGGCGGCGGCGGCGGCGGCGGCGGCGCGGGGCTTCCCGGCGTCCGCGGCTCGCTGGGAATCCGCTGCGGAGTGAGTTCGCCTCCGGCCGTTCGCTTCCGCCCCTTTCTGTCAGCCCTCAGTCCCTTCGGGGTGGAGCTAAGTGGCCACTCCCCTGTGGCTCCACCTCTTTCCTGGCGTCGGGTCCCGGGTGGGAAGCTCGCGTCTGCATTGCGGGATCCTGGACCATCCTGCCTTTTGCCTTGGGAGTGGAGGAGGGAAGGGCACCCCAACGAGGCCTGCTGCAAGGGAAAAAGAGGTCGCGCCCCGCGCCCCAGGGACTGGCCTTATTCTTTCATCTCATGGTGGAGCCGTCTCTGGCCTGGAGCCCGGCACTGTGTGACCTTGGGCGAGTCACTGCCCCTCTGAGCTTCAGGTTTCCCTTTGAAATCTCCCTACACCGTTAAAACTGTGATTTTTCAGAAAACCCTTATGCAGTTATAAGATCGTGGCCGCTTAGATGGAATGATCTGGAGTTGACTAAACCTTCAAGGAAGGATGAAATAGGGCGACCTAATTTTGAGGTCGCCTTTATTTCTTTATTACCAGTGGTCACAAATTGCATGACTCTAGGTTCATTCACGTTTGCCGGACATTGTCATGGAATCCTTGACCCAGTTCCCAGCCATCGCTTTAAAAATGCGAGACAGGGTGCATGGCGAGCTTGAGCTGGCGTGGATTCTGTCTCGGCGCTACTGAGGCTTTCTTTCCTTTAATCCAGATGGTGTGGTGGCTCGATTCTCCCAGTGCCTGGCTGAGTTTCGGACGTGGTTAAGAACCAACTGGTTGAGGTTCAATGCAGACAAGACGGATGTGGTGCTGGTAGGCAGGGGCGCACTTGGCGAGGAAGGGAGGGGGAGTGCGGACTGACTCCCTGGAGCCCTGCGTGACTTCTGTGTCCGCCTTTGGGAGCTGCTCACGGGGCGGTCGTTCCCACAGCCGGGGTGAGATAAAAATAACGGCAGCATAAAAACTGCGGAGTAGTTTGCAACGGACTGTTCAAATTGGGCCACTCGATAAAACTCTAGAATCATTAACAAAAACAGTCATCTTTGAAGAGCTAGGAGGCTAGGAATGTGTTTCAGGGCGGTTTTCATAATAAAAGCCTAACAAAAGGACGATGGTTATTGTTGCTTAAATGTGGGGCTTCCAGACCAAATGCAACTCTGCCTTTGCAACCTGCATTCTGCCTATTAAAGGTAAACGCCGTTTATCTTAAATGTCATTTAAGAAATGAAGGTATGGCTGGAGAAGCAGCTCAGATACACAGTGCCTGCCTGGCAAGCGTGAGGTTGTGAGCTCAATTCTAGGTGCTGGGGGCTGGGGGGGATGAGGTCTTCCTATTTAGACATTTCAGAGCCTGTTTGTAATTAGCCGTTAATTTTTATGCTGCAATCATGAACATGTGGTGCAGGTTGTCACCTTTAAAGAAAAATTTTAGTAAACTCCAAAGGGACTTATGAATCCTGGAGATTATTAGGTACAAAATTTGCTTATAGGATGTTGGATATATTGTATTCATCTGTTTCTACCAACCAACCTCATAGTCGAAATTGTTGCAAGAATTTCTTGTTGCACTTTGAGAGGCACCTTTTTGACTGCATAAACGAGTCTACATAGTGTCAGAGTATACATGTATCATTTGTTGGCACCAAATGAAAGGTTATATTTTTTAGGTATATGTAAATGTAAGTGAAGGTTATTTATTTAAGGTACTGTTGAGATAAAATTGTGACCCAAGTGTATCTTTTAATAGCAAAATATTATTTCTTAAGGGTTCCCAGGTATGAGTATTAATATTCAGGGGTATACCTTATAGCCACTGAAATATCGCTTAGTAACCTTTGAATGTAGGAGTTAGTAAATTGCTTAAAATAATTTTCCCAATGTAATAGCCGCTGTTGAGTAGTTTAATGGCAGCATTATTGTTTGATAAAAATAAGGAGGCCATTTGGTAGGGAAATCAAAGCCTTGATTTAGACTTTGTAGTATCTTTGTTTGGGGACATACACCATAAACATCACATAAAATTGGAATTAACCACACTTTAAGCATTTTATGTCACAACTCTTAACAGCTACCATATGGGGTCTCCCATTAGTGTTTATTATAAAATGTGCTAATTTTGAAGGTCACAGTTAAGGCTGAATTTTCTCATATCTTTAGAGCTGTTGTACCCTGTTCTCAGCTTTTCTCATGTCGCTAGTCTTCAAAAATGTGGGTTTTTTTTTTGTTTGTTTTTTTTAACACAAATTCTTGTCTTTGCCCTCGAACACGAAGAGGATATGTGTTGAATTAATCCAAAGTGCTGAAGAACTAGGGGTAATGGATGAAGGGAGTGAGGACAGACTCTTGACTGAAGAAGCAGAAGGGTTGGAGCTTTTGTGAAGAGAGCAGTAGTCTCTCTGCAGGTTAGTGAGCTACTGGAGGTGTTGAGAGGGCAGAGCTTCCAGAAGTAGAAGCATTAATGAGATTCCTACTTGGGTAGGGTAGAGAATTGACAAAGGATTTTGCAGCACTGCCCAGCACTAAGATTCTGTGGTTAGTGAACGATTCTTCTGTGATCCATTCTGAAGAAGGCAGAGTTGGAAACACTGCTTTTCTTAAGGTGCCCTCTGAAAGTTCTTAAAATAACCACTAGGATAAAAGGAATTCAGCAATATTCATTCATAGTGTTACCTATGACTTACAGTGTCTGAGCTGTTTCTCTTTACCTTAGAGTGATGTCTGACCCTAAAAACTAAACACACATGAAACAGCGAGAACAGCATAGTGGAAATGTTTCCTCTAAACAGTAATACCATTTGAAGTTAACACTGCAGACGGTATTAATAAACTTTGATGGCATTGAAAAGTCAGAAGGATGCCTGTTTAGAAATGCCTCAGACTCAGTTTTCCTGACTCTCAAGACATACACTTGCTTAAGAGATCTCGCACCCCTGCTTTTTGTCACAGATATTTGTTGATCACTTAACTGAAGAATCCAAGATTTCACGGACTGAAAGCAATCAAGTTTTTCTGTATTTTAGCAACACACCAGTTCTCCAGCTGGCTAAGTTTCATACATTATTTTAATACAACGTCTTCCTTGGTCCCTACAGTATAGAGCCCAAATGTCTACTCCTGCCAGGGCCATCAAGGCTTTGATCCGTGTCCACCACAGGCCCACACACATCCATTGTTCTTTGCCTGCAGCTCTTTTCCTCCATTGTATCCATCTGTATATGAACTGGGATTTTTAAAAAGTCATTTTGTTTCAGGGCTGGGGATGCAGCTCAGCAATTCCTGGTTAGCCCCCTACAAGTCGTTCTAAGTATTAAAAGGATAACTCCTAGGAACTGTATGCCTGTGTTATTTTACTCAAGGAATCCTAATAAAACTTTATATATTAAAAATTAAATGAAGATACAGTACAATACAGTTTATGGTACAACTTGTTTGTAGACTTGGGAACCTTAAAGTTTTCCTTTCTCTTCTTTCCCTTGCTTTTCTTTCAGTAGAAAATGTGCATCAGATGTTTATGTTTAATTGGTTTACAGACTGTCTGTGGACTCTTTTCCTGTCAATTTACCAGGTAATGTCCTTTCACTTAGCAGCTACTTCATGTACCTATAAATGCAGCTTAATTCACGCACAAATTCTTAGTGGACGCGAAAGTTTCAGGTTAATGTTGAATCTTTGGAAACAAATGCTTGGGAAAGCTTAGAGTTTCAAAAGCATACAAATTTAAGAAAGTAGCTCCTAACATATTGCATTTTCAGTATGAATTGGAAATATATGTGTCCATTTATGCAATATATTGTAGCAATGAAATCGCATTTCGTGGGAATGGGTAATTCTCATTTAACTTATTTTAGTTTTCATTTTGAAACTGGATTAAGAAGAATCCTTTAAGATTTTAAAAAAATGTTCCTGTGAAATCAGATTAATCCTGCTTTGATAAATTATGTTAGTGCAACCTTTCCATAGCGCCTTTTATTGGCCAGCGCCACCTGGGTGGGGAAAATGGGTCGTTGTGGCCTCGAAGCCCGGGCCGGGCAATCGCATGGCAGCCGCTCACCCACGCCACGCGCCGGGGCGTCGCGTCGGGGGCTGCGGTAGAGCTGCCTCTAGCCCCGCCATCCCCGCACCGAAGGTGGGAGGACGAGCAGCTTGTCCGTGTTTAATTTTAAAATTTTGCCCCGTTGTGCAAAAATTAAATCGTTGCACGACTGCGTCGCTGCTGGCCTTCCGAAGCCTGGGGAAACAGGCGAGACCCCGGGCTGGCGGGGCGCAGGCCGGGCCGCCCTGCCCTCGAGGCTGGCTGGGCGAAACCGCTAGGGAAGGGACCCGGCCGGGCCGGCGCCGCTCCGCCGGGGCGGGGCTCGGTCCTGGCCGCCCGCCCGCCCGCGCGCTCCCGGCCCCGCCCTCCGCGCTGCCGGCCTGGTCCCGCCCGCGGGCCCGGTGGGGGCGGGGCGGGGCTGGCGCGCGCGGCTCCTGCGCGTGCCCGCCGAGGCGGCGGCGAGGCGGCGGCGACTGTGTCCCGTTGCCGAGTCTCACATCCGGGTTCCGGCCGTGACCCAGCTGCAGCCGGCGCGGAGATGTGACCCGGCAGGACGGCGAACATGGCGGAGGTAAGGGAGCGCGCTCCCTCCCGCCCAAGCCGGCGCCCGGAGCCGTGGCGGCGAGCGCGCCGGGCCTGGTCTGCGGAGGCCGCCCTGGCGCCGCCGCCCACCTGTTGTCCGGAGCAGGCCGCGCCGCAGGCGAGGGAGCCCCGGAACTTAGTTGGGCTGGGGGTCGGGGTCCGGGGAGGCGGAGACGCGGCGGGACTGGGGTCCGTAGACCGTGACCCGGCCGCGCGACTTCCGCCCGGGCGCAAGTTTGGGCCGGCCTGGGGCGGGTGGGCAGACGGGCCGGGCCGAGGCCCCGCACCCGGGGTCCCCGCTTCCTGACATCCCCGCCGCCCACCGGCGTCTCTTCCCACTTTGAACTTTCTCCTTGTCTGGCAGTTTTACGTTCCGTCCAGATCAAAGCTCCTTCTTATTTTCTTTCTTCTCTTCGCTTTGGTCCTCGTTTGTTTGCGCATTTTCTGGTAAACAAGTTCCCGCAACCTCTTCCGTCGGCGCTCCGCTGCTTTTCGGGTCTGGGCCCGGCTTGGGGACCGAGGGCCACGGCTGGTGCGTAATTAGCTATAACTTGGCATGAGCTGTGAGAACTTCACGTAAGCTCTGGAACATGTGAAGTGTTTGGCCTGATGTTTTGTTTACTTTTTCCCAGCCCGTTGAAGAATTTCGTGCTTTCTTGCCCCCGGAGCGTTCAGCGCTGACTCTGGACTTTTTGTCGGCCTTGAGATGAGCGGTAGCATCACTGGCCTCTTGCGTTGCCATTTTTGAGGCTCGCAGTCAAGAAGTAGGCAGTTTCATTTATCTCCAGCCCCTGCTGTTGGGCTCCCTTGTTTGCTACGTGAACTCGATGTGGAGACCTTTTCCCAGCGCCCCGAGCACAGGTGGAGGGAGGGTGGGTTGTGAGCCCTTCCGTGGACCAGTTGAGTGAAGGGACCTGGCGGTTTGTTTCTGGAGTAGCTCTGGAGATGTTACTTCTGCTTCTGCTACAGAATCAGCTTCATATTTGTGTCCTGGAATTTTTGCTGTTACTGGAGGAAGGAATGTTACTGTAGCAGCGCTAGTTTTGCTGTCAGTATTTTTTTTAAAAAAAAATCGGATATTTCTGTTTAACACTAAATTTGGAGCTGTTACGTTTTCATTTCTGTTGCTCTTTGTAGTTAAAGAATTGTGTGTCAAGGTACCTTAGTCGGAGTACGCAGCACTTCCTGTTTCCCCGAAATAACTGGGTTTAGTCCTCGCGAGTCCTCTTGCATTACTTTTCTTGAGTCCTAAGGGTAGGGGTGGTAGGGTGTAGCTATTTACTCCTGTTTGAGGGGTCAGTCTCCAGCGGACCCCTTTCGCTGAATAGTCGTTAGATAAGCAGCAGTGTGCTGCAGAGATAGTCGCTGCTTTTGTCGCCATGCTGCAGCCATGGTTTTAGCTTCAAGTTCCACTGCCATAGACCAAGGCAGGACGGTATGGGAGAATGGCATCGTGTGAGATGCCTTCACATTCATCTGGAAGTTTATTAAATTGATATTTTTATTTTCAAAATTAAAGATGGTTGAATTGATGTTAAAGAAGCTATTTTTAGGCATTAGTTCTTTTGTAATGTTTTCAAGTATAAGTAAAGAAAATATGTTTTCTTAAATATTACATTCAGAACATGACATTCATGTGCCAGGAACGCATGGATGGTTCATTTTCAAGCAGAGGAAACATCTGAATTTGGTATTCCTGTGCATTTATTTATTTATCTGTTTGTTTATTTTGTGCTACCGGGGATTGAGCTCAGGACCCTGTGCTTGCCAGGCAAGCGCTTACTGAGCTATCTGCCCCAGTCCAAAGACCTAGTCTCTAAATCGTTGTTTCTTTTTTCACATAGATGGTTTTATTTACAATGATCTCAGGAAGGGTGGGGGAACCTTCACAATGTATCCAACAAAAAAACTTTAGAGAAGAGATGAGAAGTAAAATTAATCTGTCATTTTCTTAGACTATTATAGTGGTTGGGATTTTTAAGACCAATATTTCAAATTTTTCATGAAGGGGGAATGCTTGATTATAAAATAATTTTTAAGGATGCTGGTGATAAAATGGTTCATATGCTGAACATTGTTTTTAATCTAGTAGATTGAAGCTAACTTGTGATGTAATGTGTAAAACAGCAGCAAGCATTTGATAAATCTGAGGGGAGGAGACAGGTTATTGAAGAAGTATGTTTCTAGAGAAAATTGTAGGTACTGTGCTTCTGATTTTCTTTCCGTATTTTGTTGTTCTTTACGTAAGAATTTTCCTAGAAAACCTTAAATTCCTTGGTATAAATTGTTTATAGTGTGCACAGAGTACTAATGTTTTATATTTCATCTGATGATCTTGGTGAGTCCCTAAGTATATATTTAAAGATTCTTCAGTTATGATAACACTGAAAATATTTAACATGCTTAGAAATTGTGTGGAAGCCCTTTCTACATACGTTTTCGTAGTGTATATTCATTGCTGATCGCTTGAAATTTTTTTACCAGCCATCTACAAGGAGGCTTTCCTACTCACACTTAAAGAGGAAGAAGTTACAGTGTAGTTAGTTTTACAAAGGTGATGGGGGGAGGAAAAATAGGTAATCCTTTGGGTTTTATAAACAAATTCGGGGACCTTTGGGAATGAAATTTGCCATTTATTTGGTGGAGATTGTAAACACACAGGGGTTATATTTCTCAGAGAAAAGAAACCACAATATAGTGAAAGACTTCTATTTTTTTCATTGTGCCACATTTCTGTAGAGGAAAAAAATGAGATTTGTTTAATGTAGTTAGTTAAGTCTTGTACTATTTCCAGAACTGTACGCAGACTGTTCACTATCATATCTGTCCATGTCTCTTACAAAACAAACTCTTTTCTTAACATTTCTTGAATATAGTTGAATTTTGCTTTTCAGAGAATAGACGCATCTTAATTGTTTCTCTTCAGAGTATTAATTTCTACACTAAAAATTTGTTTGAATGTAGTGAATTTAAGTTTTAGGTAATTTTACTGGTAAAAATTGTTTTTGATTTTAGTATTTGTACTTTGGAGCCACTGAGGTCAGATCCAAAGCACAATGTGCAGGAATTCCAGTGCAGAACGGCCCTAAAAAGTTTATATTTCTTGGGAGCAAGAACTGAGGTATCTCGCTCTGTGTGCTGATACACTGCTACAGTCCTAGTCTGGGAGGCCGAGGCAGGAGGACTCCAGGTTTATAAGCAGTCTGGAAAATTGAAGAAAACCCGGGGTGGCTCAGTGTGAAGCCCTGGATTGAGTCCCCAGTAACACCTCCTAAAGAGAGAAAGCTGAAGTGCTAGATGTTTTAGCAAACAATTGGTAGGAGAAGTGAGTTACTTAAAGGTAATTCTTTTGGGTGAAACTGATGACTTGCCCAAATAATTCAGAAATAATCATTCCCACTGAAGCTTAAGAAGGCCTTTATGGAAAGGAAACAGCCATATAGAAATCTCTTAAGGGTTGATTGAGCTTTGTGCAAATGGGTTCAAATTTCACTACAGTAAATAACTTGTTCATTGCTTATTAAGAGTTTATTCTATGAGCTAAAATGATGGCTGTTTTAATCGTGTTTATAAAAGGGAAAATTTTGAAGTAGCATCCTAAAATAGCTTTTCACAACTTGAGATTGCCTTTTCCTTATACTCCTAGATAGATGTAAGGAAAAAAAAATGTTTAGACGAAAGTGTCAATGTCTGCCAACTTAACTAAGTATTCCTTGGTATCGTTATGTTTTGAGCAATTCATAATGAAAGTAAAGAATTTGGATCTTGATGGAAATTGAACTAAACTTGAAGAAATCTGCATGTTTTCATCATAGAGAAAGTGAAACTGAGGAGATCCTTTTAAGAAGTTTGTCCTGGCTCATACCACTAATCTAGTACAGTGAAGAGTGAAGTCACGCTTCTAAATTCCTTGTATTTATTTTCCACAATGCTATTCTATCCTCCGAATTGTTACTATTATAGTAAGTTTGTTAATTTTAGTTCCAGTATACACTTAGCCATTTTATACCTTAGATTGCTGACAGTCACAGCAAGCTTAGTCAGTCTTCTCTGAGGGGAAGGGGATAGTAAGTCCTTGGCAGTTAGTACCCTGAGCTTGCATCCAGGAGTGGGTCCCTAATGCCTTTGTGGCTGTTTCCATCTTTAGTGTCTCCAGGGCTGTAAAAAGCGAAGTTAGCCTCTAGCACTCAAAATAGTGATGGAATTTGTTTGAGGGGAAAGTTCATTTATGTGCATTGAAAATAAGCTTGTGTTGGCCTGGGATAAAAAGATCTAATATATGCTTCATGCTTTTATTACATTAATTTTTGAACTAGGAATCGTAGTGACAGTCTGGGTTTCCTTAGAGTTAATCTTTCCTAATTACCATTTTCATAGTGTGGGACATTTCCCATCATGTTCTGGGAAAGGGTTAAAAAAAAAATGAACACATTTGAGGTATTTGTTACAACTTAGCAACTTTATTAAGCAATATTGGTGAGAATGGGAAGCTGTAAAAGCTAATCATTATGCTAAAGTTGGATTTAGCCTCCTTTGTGTGTGTCTGTCTTTTTGCCTGACATTAGTTTCACCTCAAAAACATGAATCAAGTGCCAGAAGATAGCTCTGTGGCATGGGTGCCTGCCTGGCAAGTTCAAGGTCATGAGTTCAAACCTGGTCTTGGAAAAAAAAAGTACGAAACAAAAAAACTTGTAATCTTCCAAAATTTTAATTTAAAAAGTTGTATCAGGTATTTGGTTTGAAAAATTTTAAAGTAAGGAAAGAGAAAATGACTTACAATTTCCCAAGAAATCCTCAGATTTTCTTTAAAAAGGAAAAAAATGAGTGATGTGTGAAAGTGACTAAAAATTCCAGCTGTATAAAAAATACAAGGTGAAGCCTCCTTCCCTAGCCCCTTCTCTGAAGTAGCTGTTAAGAGATTCTCATATATCTTTGTGAAGAAAACAATTGGATGTTTGTTCTAGTTCAGTGTTCTGCTTTTTCTTGACGTACTTTTTTTACAGATTTTTTTCTCCTGCAACACGAACAGTTCTCATATTAATAGAGTCATACTGTTCTGTCATTTGGAAGCGCCGTGTCATTTCTAGCTGGTTACGTAGTGAACTTTCAGTCGTCCCCTCCCCCACACCCTTTGCGTGAACAGCACTGTGTGAGGAGTAGTGCACAGATAGGTAAGCGCACTTCCCGGGTCTGTTAGTGGGGTCTAGTTCATCCTGGCAGAGTGGTCTCTCCAAAATGATTATTTTTCCCAATAATGTGTGAGTGCATTTTAAATACATTTTAACCCCCAAGGAGCCAGCGAGATAGCTCAGCGGTCTACAAACTTAGACAACTGCAAGGACCACAGCTGGATCCCAGGCACCACATGCTATGCCAGCCCCACCCCCAGGGCAGACTGAGCTAGCCATAACAGAAATTAAGTTTGTTTTTTGTTTTTTTTAATTATGCTTTTTAAAAAAAAAAATACATTTTAACCCCCAATTTAAAGTTTTTGTTGTCTAGTCTCATGATTTGAGCACTTTCTAAAAGTAGCTTTTGTATAAATGTCTGTTTAGCACTGTATGGTGGTATATGCCTGTAATCCCAGCAATAGGAGGCCAAGGAAGGATTGCTACAAGTTCAAGGCCAGCCTGGGCTACCTAGTGAGTTCAGGGGTAGCCTCAAACATGTAGTAAGACCATCCCAAACAAACGAAAAGGCAAAGTGATTGTTTGACTTGAGTTTTATTTTGATAGTTGACTATAGTAATTAGTAGTAGATACAACAGGTTTTCCTGGAGGCTATTGTTAGGTTGAAATAGCACCTCCTAAAAAAAAACACAGCATGATATATGTCAACTTGGGGACATACATTAAATATGCTTTGAACGAGAAAACCACCATAAAAGGAAAGAGAAATTAATGAAGAAAGAGGCAATGGAGGGGGCAGTATAGGCGCTTGTTGTCTAGAAGGCAGAGAAGGAACCCTGAGAAGTCAGTCATTGCCTTCAGGTCCAGCTTCATCACCACTGTAGAAGCCTAGTCCATTGGGTGTGCTGACTTCGGCAGTGAGAAGGGTGGGGCAGGAATAGGCGTCAGGGCTGCACGGCCACAGTCATGCGGCTGTAACTAGCCCTGGAAAATGAAGGCAGCATTATATAGCTGCACTTTGTTTCTCTTTCACTTCTGAATATGTGCTGCCCTTGTTCTATACAGTAATCTTTTATATCATGATACAAAGCATGTGTATTATCTTGAAAGATAATCACTTTGTCAGTTGAACAAGGTAATATTCACAGATTTACAGGACAAACGGTTCAAAAGCCAGTTTTCAGAAGCTTATCTTTGGTTTAATTGGATACAGTTAACTTGCAAGTAACCTCCTCCCTGCTAAATTGACACAGTAGAATTTTATTTTGGACATAAAACCCAAAAATATATCCAGATGCAAATGTATATCCATAGGTAGCGTGCCCATTTCCTTTGCTCTCTGCTTGGTCCCTGGGACATCCCAGCAAGACTGACGTGATGTCATCATGAATGTGGTAGTCGTGAAACATTGGGTGTTCTGCTCTCGATGCAGGCTGTGTTTACAGATGTGTCTGGATCTCATGGCACCTGGTGTCTAAGTGAACGGAAACTATTTAGAACTTTGTAGTGCTTTAAAGTGCTAACTAACTATATGTCAGTAAAATGTTGATTGGTATGGTATTTATTATCATTTAGTGCTGTGTAGGCCAAAGTTAGGAGATGCCATTTACAGTTCAGGATCTGTGCCGGTGTCTTATATCAATAAAGATCATACCTTTTCATCTTCAACGGAGAAAGAACTAAATGCTCAACGACTATTAATATTAAGTTCCTGTTTTATGAAAAACTTGGTTTTGTTTGCCCCCATAAATGTGTTTCGAAAGTTTCTAACAGGGGCCCAGCAGGATGGGTCAGTGGTCTAAAGCACCTGCTTAGGAAAGCTTAGGCGGCTGCAGGGACCGTGGTTTGATCCCAGGCACCACATGCTGCAGCAGCCCTGCCCCTCAGGGCAGGCTGAGCGGGCCTTAAAAATAAATAAATAAACAAACAAAACTTCTTAAGAAAAAAAAAGATAAAAAGTTAAAAAAAAAAAAGTCAAAGTTTCTAACAAGGAAAGCAGCAGTATGCAGCCCCTTGCAGATTGCAAACAACCCTGGCCCGAGGCATAGATGGCTATTAACTCTACATGGAGGCTGGGCTGTAGGGATATAAAGTAGAACTTCCTGAAGTAGGGGTGGGTTCATTGCACAGAATATCGTTGCTGTGTAGTAATTTGTGTTCTAGTTAAATCTTTTCCCAAGTCTGAAGTGCGTAGCTGTGCCCAGGTGTTAGATAAGCTAGAAATACCTTTTTTTGATCACGTTACTGTACCTGTGTCGCCTTAGCACCAGCTACCCACTAGAGAGCCAGTTAAAGCAGCACAAGATCCATTATGTTCTGGCAAAGTAATTTTAAATGATGATAGCAGTCTGATCCTGGGAATAGATAATACTGGACAAAGGCTGTGCCATAGGGGAAGGACACTCTTAAAAGTATCTTGAGGAAAAACAGTGGAACTTTCAAAAACGTGCTGTAGAAGAATAACCTAAGTCACCATGTAGGATCTGTATGATGTGTATGGTTTTCAAAATGAGTTTAAACACCTTATAGGAATTTGTCTTGGAACCCTCTCTTTTGAAACCTTGGGCATTTTCTTTATTTCTGTTTTGTTCTCCTTGTCTGTCTGCTTTCTTATTTACTGGAGGGAAGGAATATTGCCTGATCCCAGTCTTAGTTAGACCAGGGCTTTGGGCCTTTTACCATCCTTCTCTTCTGAAGACCATAGACAGTAGTAGCTCAGAATGAATCGGCAAGACTTTATACACAAAGTTCATGTCATTAAGCATTTTCTGAGTTAACTGTCTAGTAGGAACTTAAGTTTATAGACAACTTGTTTGTAATTGTAAGCGAGGGTAAAATACAGCCACATACTGCCAAGTGATAATACTGCTTAAATAAAGTTGCTGCCAGTCTTACACTGGCTTTTTCTTGTGCTGGTGGGTGAGAGGTGGTGCAGCAGAGCAGGCCCCAGGCCTGGGAAGCTGCAGGATGGTGTTTTTCCTAGTGAAGTGGGCCTGTTGCAGTGTTTAGGATGTAGATGATTTACTGTTTCCTTTTCTTTCTTACAACCTTATTTTTCTTTAAAATTGTATCTTTAAATTGTTTATCTTTAAGTTGTTTCTGTCTTCCTTTGCACAGTACATTTTTAAAGCAGTAAAGTACATTGATAACAAGCTTTGTAGTTTTTTGTATATATCAATAGGAGAAAATCTGTTTCCGGAAATTCCACGATCTAAAAGCATAACTTAGTCCATATCCGTTGTGAGGCCCATGTTTGCTTTCAAAAGTGCATGAGCTCTATATTGCTGTCTATATCTATAGGTTTGTAAGCATTTGGAGCTTTCTATGGAGGGAAACATTTGTATGTGAAAGGTTAGTCTTATTAAACAGTTGGGACATGAAAGTTTACTGTAGTGTTTGAAAACACATTAGTCTCTGGTGTTTGTGAAGTATGATGTGCTAAAATCTAATTTGTCTTCTTTTCTCCCCCTCAGCCATCGGTTGAGTCTTCAAGTCCAGGTAAGTATTTTTCCTATACTTTTACTTGTCCTATTAGTTGCATAAAAGCTAGAGGAGTTAGACTATCATCTGACTTGCTTTTCTTCTGAATGCTTCTTTTCTCTGGGGAGAAAGAAATGGATGAAATGTTTGACTGCCCGTGAAGGTAAGGTGAGGCTGCTGTGAGTTCATCTTCATGCCTGTTTTTGTCCTCTCTCTTTCCCCTCCTCTTTTTCTGAAATTACCATATGTATATCTTATAGTTTTATGTTGTTAATTGGTGACCTAACGTATATATGAAGTATCTTTTTGAGAAGGAAATTTGTTATCTTAAAAATGCTTGTGTAGGAAATGGAAACATTATTTGAGGAAAAAATTGTTAATGAGTTTCCTGCAGTAGGAAATAACTGAGTATCCAAAAGGTTCAGCAGGTAAATGTTGAATGTCATAAATTAAGTATATTATTCTTTGCTTTTAGTAGTACCAAGCTTTTATCTTTAAGGTTTACGTACGTTTAAAAGTTTTTGATATTCTCCTTAATATATACTAGATTCTTCTATTTCTGTCTTAGAAGTTGCACATTCATGATTTGGGCTACTTTTTTTGGCCACTATAATGTTTTTTAAATTTTATTTATTTATTTATTTATTTATTTATTTATTTACTTAGTGTGTGGGACTGGGGTTTGAACTCACGATCTTGTACTTGCCAGGCAGGTACTTGTGCCATAGAGCTGTCTCCCCAGCCCCTTAGCCACTATAATCTTTAAAAATTAAAATATATAAAACCTAGATTGGGAGGTTCATGCTCAATCCCAGGGCCTGGCACCCCAAAGTAGCACATTCTCATGTGGCAGCGATTGGTTGTGTTAGATCACAGTGTGGAAAGAGCTGTATCCTGGTCACTTACCTCAGGTAACAGAGCCTGCAAGGACATAGCCTGCCGAGTGAGCAGGACTACAGCTGCAGAGGAGAGTTGTAAGGGTAGGCCAAAGGCGAGAAGCTCCTCTCACATGTGGATTGTTAAGACAGATTCCACATTGTTCTGTATTCATGTTATTGATGCAGTCATGTTTCTGTTTTAAGTTATAGGAGGGAACACACTCTGTGAGGACTAAGTTACTTCCAGAACTCCCTTTTTTTTTCTTTGTTTCTTTTTTTTTTTTCCTTGTTTCAGAACTTTTGTTTGTTTGTTTATTTATTTATTTTTATGGCCGGCTCAGCCTGCCCTGAGGGCAGGGCTGGCACAGCATGTGGTGCCGGGGATCAAACCACAGTCCCTGCAGCTGCCTGAGCCTTCCTAAGCAGGCGCTTTAGACCACTGACCCATCCTGCCGGGCTCCCCAGAACTCTCTTAAATAACCAGGGTACTCAGTTTACATTAGATTTGTCTATTTCAGCTAAAAATGTCTTTTTCTTACATGCTTGACAATAAAGTACACTGTTTTGTAGTATTTGTGAAACTCGAGGAGTTTTTTAACTTTCTGATTTATAAATATGTTCCGGTTGGTTAGCATTGGATGTAATCTGACCTCAGTTGTGTTATATCACTGTCACTGTTTGTGGTATTTTTTTTTTTTTTTGCTTTGAAGCACATTGAAAACACAAGTTTGTGTGTTCATAGTGCTATTGCCAGTGGAGCGAGTTTTAAGTATTCATACAAATTTCGAAGAGTAAATGCCTAGGTACATAAAGTAATTGCACAAATAAGATACTGATAAATGATTTCCCTAATTTGTATCCAACTGGGCAGAACTGTGGAAGTAATGGAGTTTGAAGACACAAATGTTTTTAGTGGCTTTTGCTCTTTGATATTTAAGTATTAAGGTTCATATTTATATTTCTGTTAAAATAGTTTGCAGACTGAGGAAAATACGTATGACACAATATTTGTAGTGTCAGGCTTCTTCCAATAGGAATAGTTAGTGTTCTTTTTATGTGTTAACAGTTTTAGGAAATTAAGAAAGTTGGTGGAGAAAACCAAGAATAGAGGTATCACATAAAAAAATTTTCTGGTCCACTGGCAAAAAGTTACACTGTTTTAGCAGCTAGGGTTGGGAATCGGTATTAGTAATTGCACTCACTTGACCACATTCAGTGGTTTATAGATTTTGCCAGTATAAACCAAAGAGGAGGTACAGTCTTAAGTTTTTAACTTGTAAGACTAGTAGTCGTTGGGGTTAGAATTAAGGCAAGGGAAAAAGTAATTTTAAAACAAAAAATTATTTTATTTTTGTGTTCTTTTGAGATAGTCTCGCTTTGCAGTTCAGGCTGGCCTTGACCTCAGGCTGGTCTCAAACTCTCACAGATCCTTCTGCCTCAGCTTCCCAAGTATTGGGATTATAGGCATGCGCCACCACGCCCAGCCCTAAAAAAGTAGTTTAGTTTTTGTACCAGGAATTGAACAAAGGACCTTACACTTGCCAGGCAGGCACTGTGCCTCTGAGCTATATTCCTGGCCCAGAACAATTTTTTTTTTTTTTAATTTTAGTTTTATGTATTTGGCCTCACTATGCAGCTTAGACTTATAGTGATGCTCTGGTTTCAGCCTCCCAGTGCTGGGATTACAAATGTGTATGTCACCACACCTGATCTTGGTGGCTGGCCCAGCCAGGGCAGGGTCAGCATGGCATGCAGTACCAGAGATTGAACCCAGCTCCTTGCACTTGCCTAGACAAGTACTTAGACTGCTGAGCTATCTCCATGCCCTAGAAAAAAATTGTAAATGATTAAGCAAGTACATATGAATGTATTATAAGCTGTCTTTGAAAAGATATAAACTGTCCCCAGCCTGCTGAGTATAACCTATAATCCTAGCACTTGCACTGAGGCAGGATTGTGAGTTCAGTGTCAGCCTGAGCTACTATGAGACCCTGTTTTAAAATAAGTAAAAGAAACCTTCTACAGGAAAAAAAAAATTAATTCTGCAGCCAGGTGGGATCTTATGGCCAGTCTGTGGCTCTTCCTTTACTCTGAGGCAGGACATTTACTTACACAAAGCACTGGATTTGTAGTCACTAATAATGTGCTACTTGGATTTTCCCTTAGAAGCAATAGATCTAGCAATTTACAGAAAGGATTGCAATAGTTAATTGGTCCTAGAGATCAAGGTGAGAGAAGTCAGATAAAACAGGTTGATGAAGGGAGAAAGATACTGAAACAAAAAGTTTACAGAGACTCCTCTTCATTAGCAAAGGAGGAGGAAGAGGATGTCCCCCTGCTCTGTGTTACATGGTATGGGGAAGTGAAATGGCAAGTTTTCACCAGCTTTTCAGATATTGACAAAAGTGGGGCAGCTAGGTGTGCTGGCACATACCTGTAATCCTAGCACTTGGGATGCCGAAGCAAGAGGATTGCTGTTTGAGGCCAACCTGCCCTGACTGTGGAGAAAGCTTGTGTCAGAAAGAAAAAGACAGAAATGGGGTATCTTTGACAGTACTTCGCCTTCTGTAAAAATTCTGCCTAAGATAATACTATACTCAAAACATGGCCATCGGCCTGCAAGGGAGAGGAAAAGCATATTATCATTCGTAGTCACTACTGTGTGCCTCAGAAGATTTGCCAAGAAGACCAAGAAGTTTGAGGTAATTTTCCATTGAAAGTTCAGAAGAGAACAGTCAAGACAGAATTACAGCTAAGCCCATGATTTTCCTGTGGGACCTTATGTCTTGTCCAACATTCTGTACTACAATGCCCTACTAAAATTATGCAGTCTTTTCTTAATGTCCAGGAGAAATAACTACTTTGTAAATCATTTAAAAACTTTGGTAATTGTCAGCAACTCGTTTTCCTTGTTACGTGCTATAAGGTGAGATCTGATTTGGCAGACAGTGATGTACTTGGTTACGTTTAGTAGCAATTTCTTATGCTTTCTCCACCCCTCATATCTGACCCGGCCTACGGTGACTCCTATTCGTGCACACGGGCTTTTCTTATGGATCTTTTTTGGAGACAAGATTCTTCAGAACTTACAAGTTGGAATTAGGCAAAGGATTCACATTTCATCTTTGCCACTGGCTTTGAGTCTAAAGATGCTATTCAAACTCTAAGCCTTGAGTCTTTGGCTGTTCATTTTTTCAGTGGAATAGTGACACCCAAGTGGATGAAATTATTTGAAGACTGAAATAGTGTGTGTAAATGCTTAAACATATTGTGGCACGTGGTAGGCTAAACTTGGTGCTCATGGGGGGGCATGCCTGTAATATAGCAAAAGGAGGCTTAGGAGGATCTTGGAGAGCCCATGGCCAGCTAGGGTACAGAGCAGGAGTGGCTGGAGAACCTTGAGCCTTCCTTACCATCGTATATTCTCCTGGAAGTCAGCCTCTGCTTCTCTGTTTTACTCACTGGTTTTTATACCAGAATGTCTCAATAGAACCGTCAACATTTAAATTGACAAGGCTGTTTTTAATGTTAACCCATTTATGTTGAAGGTTGAGATTTTTTTTTTTTTTTTGCATGAAATTAATTATTCTACCTAGAAAAATTTAAGGAAGAAGAATTTAAAGAGAAAACATACTACTACTATGTTCCACTATCACTACTACTATTACAGGCATTTCTTGGAGGCTTAGGTCCTGTGTTCCTTAGCAGTATGCCTGCAGACCTAACTTGAGGTGTGGGGTGGTCAGATGGGCGGCTTTACAGAGTGTGCCCTGGCTGTGGGGCCCCCTCAGCCAGCTGGCTAAATATGAATTCAGTTGCCTAAGTCATTTTAAGTGTCTCTAGTTTGAGTTTGTTTTTTTGTTTTTTTGGTTTTTTTTTTGTATGTAATTTTAATAAATTCTGCTTTTATCTCTTGAGTTATTTCAATTTAGAAATCAACTAAGTTGATTCAATTACTGGGGATACTGGACTGTGTCTCCAGGGAAGCTCTGATAGAAGAATGTTTGGCTCATCCTAGACTATGGGGAGTCCTGTTGGCTTAGTGCATTGTCAGGTGACTTCACCAAGTGAGTAGTGCAGAGAGTGCTATTGCCTGCCGTGCAGCCAGCCAGTAGGGTCTGGCACCCTCGGGCACTGCCTGAAAGGCCTGTAGCTTGTTCACATGGCGTTTACATGAATAGGTGTTCTAAATAGCCAGAGGATCTATCAAACATTCATTAAATAACTATGAATTGTGATTTTTTTCTCTCCACATAAAAAAAGCCATTCTTATTTGATATGACCATTCTGTGAGTTATGCTTCATGTTTAGAGGATTACAACACAATTTCTACCACACTTGGGCCCCATTTTGCTGTGTAACGAGTATACCAGGGTGAGCCAAGGCAATGTGAGGAGAGTTTTATTGTGGGGTGGTGATGAATAAGGGCAAGAATTTTACAAAGATCTTCAGTGTGCATAGCTTTTGCTTGTACTTCTTTGACTTTTATCCAACTTCAAATAAATAATGCATATACACTAAATCAATATTAATAAGACACTTAATTTGGTTCACCATACCTTTTAAAATATTCTTTACCAGGAGGTTCAGCAACATCAGATGACCATGAATTTGATCCATCAGCTGACATGCTGGTTCATGATTTTGATGATGAACGAACATTAGAAGAGGAAGAAATGATGGAAGGAGAAACAAACTTCAGTTCTGAAATAGAGGATCTTGCAAGGGTAAATAACATTAAGAGCTAGGGGATAAAGTGGTTATAACTGTTTGTGGAGAGAGGAGATTTTGGTTCACTGTATTTTGGGGGAAAAGTTGTATAGTTGATACTGAAAACAGTCCATAGGCTAAAGATTGAAATGAAGGGATTTAGAAGTAGCTCTATTATGTGAAGTAATAGAATCAGAAGTGACTTTGGTAAGACAATAGAGGCCTGGTCAAAAAGGATCTAAATTTCTTCCTGGCACCGTGGCACAGCCTTTGTTTATCCCCCATCAGAGTCCAGATGTCCTAACACTTGTGCTCATCTTAGTTCTCTGCCTGTGTGGTGTGGAGTGTGTCTGCCCCTTCCTGTCCAAGTGTCCTCTGGTGTCACTGGTGTCGCCCCTGCTGCATTCCTCTCCTCTCCTCACTTTCCTTTGCTTGCCACGGTATTCAGTGCACACCACCCGCCCCTGGCTCCTTCTCCTTGGACTCTGCACTTGGCAGTGTCATCTCCCTGCTTCTCTCTCTGTTCTGTGTCTCCTGCAGGCCCTGCTCCTCCACCTGAGGTTTACATGCTTGCATTTCCTACCTTGCTTCTCGGCCTTCTCATCTTCTCTTCCATCTCTTCAGATCTTTGCTCCTCAGCGTGTGTTGAGGGGCGCTGCAGCAGGCATGTCTGCTCCCACGCAGCTCTGCCTCCACACCCGGCCAGCCTTCTGGGCAGGTCCAGATCTCCATCTCTGTTGGGCAAGTTCGAATTTTATGTCTTATCAGTTGGAAAATTACTGTGCTGTGTGACCTATCCTCATCGTGTCTGTAGTCCCTTGAGTTTATATTTCTAGCATTAGGTTATTACTGGTATTCAGGTTGACATTTTTGTCCAGATATTTCCACACATCAGAATTTCAGGCACTGGGCATTCTCCTTCTGCCTGTAGCTCGCCTTTCTTTTCTCTCTGGCACTCCTGTTTTCTCCTGTTCCACAGTCAGAAACCAGGGAGCCAGTGTCTTCATGCCCAGTACCATCCTCTAAGTCAGCCTGCCATCCCTCTGCAAGTGCCCTTCATTTTTACTCTGCGCCGCTTCTGCCCAGGTTATTGTCCAGGCCTTCATGACAGTGATGACAGCTCTTTGGCCACTCTCCATCTTCTCTTTCTCCCCATCTCCCAGTGTGACACCTCCTAGCACAGAGGATCTCCTGGTGTAATGATTCCCTCTGTTTCCACCTGCAGTCTGGCCTTCACTCCTTAACCTGGCTTGCAGACCTCACCTCATGTGGCCTGCTGTCAGTCTGCCAAGCCACCCCTGCATATCCTCAGGTGGCTGCTTTCTCCCTGTTTCAAGGCTTTCAGCTTATTCACCCTCTTTGTATGGGCTTCCTGGGACTGGCTCCTTACCCTCTGGGTTTGGTGTCATCTGCATTTCCTGTCCCCTAATTGGCTTTTCAAAACAGAAAAAAGAAATTTGTATCCTGTGTTTTTTTTTCCTCCCAGAAACTAACATGCTTATATATTTGTTGATATAATATATATCACTTACATGGCTGATTATATATTATATCTGGTTTTTTTTGGCTTTTTTTGGCTTTTTTGAGACAGGGTCTCACTATGCAGTTCAGGCTGGCCCTGAGGTCACTTTTGTAGCCCAGGCTGGTCTCGAACTCACACTGATCCTCCTGCCTCAGCCTCCTGAGTGCTGGGATTACAGGCGTGCGCCACCACGCCCGGCTAAAAAAATATTTTAACTATAAATTTAACATTTAGGGCCTGGCGGGATGGCTCAGTGGTCTAAAGCGCCTGCTTGGGAAAGTTTGGGCGGCTTCAGGGACCGTGGTTTGATCCCAGGCACCACATGCTGCGCCAGCCCTTCCCTCAGGGTGGGCTGAGCCGGCCATAAAAATAAATGAATAAACAAAGGTTCTGAAACAAGAAAAAAATAAATAAATAAAATAAAATAAATTCTAAAAAAAAAAAAAAAAAAAAAAAAAAAAAAAAAAAAAAAAAAAAAAAAAAAAAAAAATTCAAAAAAAAAAAAAAAAAAAAAAAAATTTAACATTTAAGGGGCTGGGAAGATAGCAGTAGTCTAAGGGAGGCATACTAAGCCAGCCAATTAGACAGGGCATGGTAGTACACATCTATAATCCCAGCGCTGGGGCAGCAGAGACAGTAAGATCACTATGAGTCCACACTGTGTAGTGAGACCCTGTACCAAATAAATATGTTTTTAAAAAACTAAAATAGATTTAATACTTAAATGTTTTAATGGAATCGAAGTTTAAAATTTTCTTTGGTGGGCTGGGGAGATGGCTCAGGGGTCTAAGCACCTGCCTGGAAGCACAAGGGCCTGAGTTTGATCCCAGGTACCTCCTGTGTTGCTGGTCCTGGAACCAGGCATAGTGGTGCACACACATAATCCCAGCACTGGGGAAGAACTTCTGTTTAGTAATTGAAAAAGACATGACGAAGTCCTATGGTAAATAGACTTTTGTTTTCTGTGAGTTAATAATACTTCAACTTTAAAAAAAAAATTTTTAAATATATTCTTAACAGATGAAGAAAGATCAGGACCAGACAGACAGACAAACTTCAGACACAGTAATATCAGTATGTAATGTGGGAGGCTGAGGCAGGAGACTGTTGTGACTTTGAGACCAGCCTGAATTGCACAGCAAGGCCCCGTCTCAAAGAGATAAAAAAAAAAGAAGGGAAGAAAGAAAAAGTAATATAAACTACTAAACATTAGATATCCCCAGTAGCTAAAGAATAAAAATTAAAATGTAGGAGGTTTTCCTGAAGTATATACATAACCTGAATTTTACCAATTGAAACCCAGCATGATGATGGAAGAATTTGCTACCTCATCCCTTTAAATTTTATCTTTTACACAAACTCAACCCCAGGAGGTTGGTTACCTTAGAAACTTATTTCTTTAGTCTAACCTGGATGTGGTCCTTTAGTCCTTTCTTCCTGTCCAGAAATAAATTGCTTTCCATCTCTTCATGAATACTTCTGGCATGTGGTTTGGGGGTAGGTGAGAGGTAGAGAGAGTTGTATGTGTCTACCCAGTGGCCCTGTCCTAAAGGCCAGTGTGTGATGCTACAAGCAGTGCCCTTCATGTCTGACCTCCAGTGTGCGGGCTCGGGAGCAGCCCACACACACAGCAGAGAGCTGGATTGCACCCCAACTGTATGCAGCTGCTGTGTGTCAGTGGGTGACTTGGCTCTGCTGTTGTCAAATCAGGGCAGACTTCACGCCAAAGTGTCTGTCCTGAAAGCCAGTCCTTTTCTGCCTGTAGCCTACCTTCTTGCAGTTGTGGAGATGCAGTTTTGCTTCTTTTTGCTGCACTGCTTGGATGGCTTGTTTCTCCCAGCATGGTTTCTGAACATAATGCACATTCCTGTGCTTTACTCATCTTGTGTGCCCCTCTTCCTTATTCCTAGTAGCCTATCATCCAGCACTTTTATCATGTGCTGCGTCAAGATGATGCATATAGAACCTAAGGTGATGTGTTTGTGTGTGCGCATGGGTGAGTGTGTGATGAGTGCCTTAGTGTGTGACTTTTGGAGTAACACTGTTATGTTCCACTTGATTTCACTAAAATAATGTGAAATACAAGTAGTCACTAAATTAATCTCATGTCTTGGTTACTTTTCTCTCACTGCTGAGAGCAAATGCCTAAAATTCAGTAAAGAAACGTTTGTCTCATTTTGCAGAGGTTTCAGTCTGTAATCAGCAGGTTTGGCTGCTATGTGGTGCAAAGGTAACACTTTAGGAGGGCAAAAAACAAAAAGCAAAAATAAAAAGGGGCAAAGAGCAAGTCTCTTTTCCTCCCCTTAAGAAGACTACCACCCCCTGGGGTAGCTATAGCACCCACACTGTCTCTTCCCTCCTCTTCACAGGATGAAGATGTTTACACAGTGAGAACCTTGACCCCCTGCTGAGTCACTTGAAGCTCTGAACTCTTCAAGTTGACACAAAAATGTATCAACCATTACAGTCATCAACTTAGCAACAAGACACATTTCTTTAAACCAGTTTCTATATATGCAGACATGCTTATTCTTATCATTTCACAGCTTGAACATTATAACACAGGTTTACCACCCTTAACTACTATTAAGCCTGTCAACAGTATATTACGTTAGTACCATACATTCTGTCCCTATGCCCCCAAAGACTCATTTATATATCCCTCTATACAAAAGACATTTAGTTCATCTCTAAGAGTTGCCAAAGTCCTGACAATTTCAGCATGAAGTGCCAAGCCCCTGTGAGATGTAGGACAAACTCTTAGCTGTGAACCCCTGTGCAAATAAAAAGTTAAACACTTCTAGCATTTAGTGGCACAAGATAAACATTTTCATTCTAAAAGCCAGAAGTGGGGGATACAAAGGATTTGGAAACAAAGCAAGTCCATAGTCCAGCAGGGCAAACACTGTCCTTTAGTTCCATGTAGAGCATCCAAGGCAGTCTGGCAAATTATGAGCTCCTAAGGTTTTGGATGGTTCCATCCCTGTTGTACTTCCAGTGGCTGCAGCTCCCAGGATTTCTGTCTTGGGCCATCTTTGCTCCTTCCTTGCAGCTTTCGTTAGCTGATCACATTCCTGGCTTTTCCAACTTTCTGGAGCTTCCACTGCACTTTGGGCTTCACCCTCATAGCTTTATGCACTGTCCTTTCAGGGACACACTGCCAGGCCTCCTAGGCTTTCTGAGATTGAGGGAAGCCTTTTTAACCCCACAGGTCTTGCATCCTGTATGTACCTAAGACCAGCATCACATGGATGATGCTAGGGTCTGCTGCCAGCAGAAGTAGTAGATAGGCTTTCCTTTCTTCATTGTAGAGGTCAAGGGCCTAGATTGCTGAGCACTCTGAATCCAACTTTGAGAAATAAATTCTCTATGCTACCACCAGTTCTGAGCATGGTGCTTGGTAACTTTTCTCTTCAAAGCAAAGTCTTTCACTTTTGCAGTTTTGAGGCTGCAAAGGCTGAAGACTTGCCTCTTGTGATGTCCTCAGGCCATCTTTTTCATTCTGTTCTTTCTCAGCAGTTGAAATAACCTTAGCTTTATCTTTGTAGTCTACAGCTTTACTAGAGCTTCCTGTCAGACCAACGTACACCATCTGAGATCATCCTGCTCTTAGCTCTTGATTCACAACATAGATATGGCTGGAGCCCCCAACAGCAGCTGTGCCATAGTGTCAGCATTCAACTGTCTTGAAATTTCTTCTGTCAGGTTAACCCACTGTCCTTAATCTCAGTATAGACAAAGTCTCAGGACACATTTCTCTAAAGCCATAACATATATCACGTACACTCCTCACTGCCAGTGCAATCCTCTTTCATAACAGAAACCTCCAGAGCCTGGCTTTTACTAATTTTCTGCTCTTCTGAGCTCTGACCAGAATCTCCTGTACAGAAATGCCTAAGGCTTTCCAGCTCTGCTCTTTCAGGCAACATCTCTTAACATTCCTAGTCTCTTCCCACAAGCCATTCCCAGAGGCTCTTTAACCACATGGTAAGGTGTAGCCACAGCAGTCACCCCACTCCTTATACCAAATTTTGTCTTTTTTTTTTTTTCCTGAGACAAGATACCCAGCATCCAAAATTAAGGAAGGAAAGATTTTCTCTCACAGTTTGTAAAGGTTTCAGTCTATATTCTTCTGGCTCTAAGGCCATGTGGCATGGCACAGGTTCTTCATGGTGACAGAAGACAGCAAAAGCAACAAGAGGCAGACATGGGGAGAACAAGCTTCTTCCTCCTTGATATCATAAGCAGGCTACTCCCCAGCAGTGTAGCAATCATGTCATCTTCATGCCCTCCTCTTGCACACTATAAAGATGTTTACAAAGTGAAGACCTTGGCTTCTTGCTAAGTCACCAGTTAAACTTTTTTTTTAATTTTGTTTTTTAAAGTACTGCTACTTTATTGTGGTGTTTCCATTTAAGTTGAAGGGAGCCCTCTGTACCTTGTATTTGGTACAGGGTCTTGCTGTGCTGTGCTTGGCGAGACCAGGATGGAGTCAGCACGGGATGTGATACTGGGGATCGAATTGGGTCCTTGTGCTTGCTAGGCAGGTGCTTAGACTGCTGAGCTAGCTCCTTGGCCCTCAACCATTATGTCTTAGTGGTCACTCTCTGGATATCAGAAGTCTGTGCCTCAGAGATGTTCTGTACTATGCAAATCCACTACTTAACACATTGTTGTCTCTCTCTGCTTTCCTTTTTCTATATTTTTAATACTCATTTGAATGGGAATAAAGAAATACTACTTCATGGTGCTGTTTCAGTTTAAATGGAAGGAAGCCCCTCTGAATCTTGTAGAGTGTGAGTTTAATAACATAAGCTAATAAAATGTTCTCTAGAAAAGGTGACTGACAGGCTCTACTAGAGCCCCATGCTGTTAGAAAACTTTTATTCATCCTTCAGTTTTTATTTCAGAGGGAAAAATAGAATGTTTGCTTTCCAGCATATACGTAATGTTTGTAACATCAGAACCTGGAGAGCACAAAGATAAATTCATCGGGACAAGAAAGAATGAATGCAAGGCTCATGGGATGCAAATCTGCCCAGAACACATTGCCTTCCTTTATGCTTTCTACCTGGTTGGCTTCCTTTTTGCAGATTAGCTTGGAGATCTCCAAACTCTGCCAGAGACAGTTTATGCATCTTTCTTTAGCACCTGTTGCTAAAATTCCAGAAACAAAATGTGAAGCCGGATGTCTTCAACCCTACCTTTGCCACCTACTACTGAGTGAAGGTTATTACTCTTATGCACCAAGGAGAACTGGCCAAAGAAAGTACAGCTTTGTTTGGGGTTGCATTGTGGTTGCCAATCCAAGTGTTCCCAGCATGCCTATTATAACAGAAGAAGGACATCCCTAGACTGATGGATACCGCTGTGCCCTGTTACCTGGATACAAAGGAGCTAGCAGAATTGGAACACTCCATTCTCCATATCACCCAAGAAAAGGAGCAACAGTAGCAAAGCACCCAAGACTGGCTGGGTGAGGTGGGGGATACTTGTGATCCTAGCACTTGGAAGGCTGAGGAAGAATGACTGTGAGTTCATGGTCCGCCTGAACCACAGAGTGAGACTGACTGAAAAAGAATAGGTTTAGTACATTTTCCACATGTTCTAAAACACAGATACCAGCAAATTACCCAGAAGAAACAGCATATTAAAAGGAAGAGGCAATAGAGTGCTAATTTTTGCTAAGAGAATGAAGGAAGCTGAAGAAAAACACCACAAACATTACGAAAGACATAGGCTGCTATGTTCATCTCTGTATACAGTAAAATGGGTCCACATCCCTAGCTGCCTTGTGCCTTTCTCTGTGTGGGTCTCTGGGTAAACATGGTCATCCTCTGCCTGTGTACAGCGTGTGATGCTAATCAGATCAGAGTCAGTACTTCACTCTTCAACCATTAATCATCTTTGTACTCTTACAGTAATTTTGAAACATAGATCTTGTTAAGCAGTAGTTGCTCTGCTGTGGCGGATCCAAGTCACCCCATGCTGCCTCATCCCCCTCTCCCTTCCTATTTCTGGGGACCACTGTTCACTCTGATCTTCTACAAGGTTAACATATTCGTGTCCACAGAGTAGTGAGAACTTGTGTTCATCTTTGTCTGTTTTACTTAATAATCTCTAGTTCCATCTGTGTCACTCAAGATGATAGGATCTCAGTCTTTTATGTGGCCAAGTAATGTTCCCTTGTGTGGATAACTTTTTCCTGGTATGGGTATTTTACCATAGACCTCGTCAGTGGTGGGTTTTTTTTGTTTGTTTGTTTGTTTTTGTTTTTTAACTTTAAAAAATCATTTTATTTGTTTGGTACAGGTTGTCACTGTGCAGCTAAAACTCATAGTGATCCTCCTCTGTTTCCCCAGTGCTGAGGTTAGAGGTGTGCACCACCACTCCCAGCTTCAGTGGCCAGCATAGCACACCAGGGTTTCTGGGGTAGAACAGTATGTGGTACTGGGGATTGAACCTGTGTCCTTGGACTTGCCAGGCAGGTGCTTAGGCTGCTGAGCTGTCTCCCTAGCATAGTGGTGTGGTTCTTCAGGGGGCCCTGCACTGGTACCAGCAGCATTACCTGAGACCTGTTGGGTCATGGACTCCAAGATAAGACCCAGCACTTTTTAAAAGATTTATTTATATATGTATTTGGTACAGGGTCTTGATATGCAGCTTGGACTCATAGGGATTCTCCTGTCTCACCTTCCCCAGTGCTAGGATTACAGGCATTTGCCACCACACCCAGTTTCTGTGGCCCACACAGCATGTTGTACCCAGGATCGGACCCAGGTCCTTGCACTTGTCAGTCAGGTTTCTAGAACGCTGAGGTATGTCCCCAGTCCCCCAGCACTTTTCTAAAAGCTTCAAAGTTGTTTTACTGTCCTTAAATCAATGAAAGGCCGACATTAGAAAACATTTATCAGATTAAAAATTTGCTTTGCTTCTTAGAGCAGACCAAGCACCTTGGTGTAAGACAAAGTCAAAATAGAGCACTGCCACCTAAGTAGCACCGTGGTTCTTTTCAGTATTGTAGAAGTTGGAGGTCACTGGGTATAGTGCCACCTCCTGTGATCCCAGCTATTTGCAAGGCTAAAGTAGGATTGAGGACTGTAGGCCAACGTGGGCTACATAATAAAACCTTACCTCAAATGAAAAATAAGTAAATCAAAGATTATAGTAACATGCTAGGACAGTTTGAAAGTTAGACTGTGAAACAATCTCACCATCAGTTCCTTTTTTTTAAGAATTTTTTATTTTATTTATTTATTTATTTATTTATTTATTTTTTCTTGTTTCAGAACCTTTGTTTATTCACTCATTTTTATGGCCAGCTCAGCCCGCCCCGAGGGCAGGGCTGGTGCAGCTAGTGGTGCCAGGGATTGAACAGCTGTCCCTGAAGCCGCCCAAGCTTTCCCAAGCAGGCGCTTTAGACCACTGAGCCATCCTGCCGGGCCCACCATCAGTTCTTGGAGCCTGTGCATGTGTTGAGTTTTAAATGACTGCAGGTGTTCTCCTGGTCTGTGTCCTCTGTGTACTGGGGACTGTGGCTCAGGCTTTCTCTCAAGGCAGTGACACTGGGCTGAGCCTGCTCCTGGCTTCAAATGCAGGGTGGGTCTGAAGGAAGTTCCTCTAACCAGGACTAGGCCTAAGCATCACCCAATAGTTTGTCAATATATGATATTTCTCTGGTGGTTTCCTTATTTGCAGACAGAAGTAGCAAATGAAAGTAGACAATCCTATCTGGTACTTTTAAAGGTCTGATGAGATTCTGTTTCGGTTCTTTGATTTTTAAGAGAGACAAACTGAGCAAAGTGTGGAACACAAGCATGCCTCGCTGGAGATGTTTGATGACAGCTACTTATTCCTGTGTACAGAGTGAGACTTCCCTATGTCTTATTCTACTTCTCGTGATTTTGCAGTTCCATTTTATTTCTAAAGTACTGACTCCTTTTTCGAGGATTTCCGTGTGTTCCACCCTGTGCTTAGTGTGTGGGCCAGCTCTGAGCAGTCCCTGCCCCTGAGCACTTCAGGTCCCTGCTCTTGAGGGTGTGTGAGAGCCAGAGGCAAGGTGGTGTGCCCACTGGTCATTCAGCACCAGTGCTGTGCCTGTTGTGTTATCATTTGTCAGGTCAGAGCCACAGGTGATGGATGAGGTTTCTCGGAATTGATTTCTCTTTCAGAAGTCGCTCCCAAATTGATTTAGAACTATCCATTTACAATGTATATGAGAAGTACTAAGTGACACATTCTTCTGGTTAAAACAGTGCACATTGTAATCATTAGGTCGCTTCTTGCTCATGGGTTCTGAGCAGAGCAATTTTTGTGATCTAAGTGATGTGTGCCCTGGTGCAGTGTGACCATGTGCATGGTGGCAATGTAATTAACATATGGGCTAGACTTACTTCTGCCCCAAAACAAGGCACAGCATGATAAAGCAATACAGGACACTGTCAGGCGTAGCATTTTCTAGCTTCTAAACTGACATCACTATGGATTTTTTACAGCATACATTTGTGTATCTTGTGTGTCCAGTGTGTTCAGATGATTGGGGCTTTGTGATGCTTACCCACAACTTTATAGGACTCCACTGATGATTAGAGTATCTTCTCCAGAAAGCTTACTTCCTTTCCCTGCAGAGGGTGTCTTTCCATGTCATCTGATAGGGGCACTTGTGGAGGATTCAGGGCCGTGGCTGTGAGGCACTCGAACTCCTTGGATAGTGACTCCTGGAATCCGATGATTTGAGCCTGGCTCCTTACTGTGTAACTTGTGTGGCTTGTGAGGGAAGTTATCTGTGTTTCCTTCTCCGTGAATCAAGAGTACAGCTCTACCATGGATGGTAGCAGTAGTCTGAGATGGGATATAAAGCCCGTGATGCAGTGTCGGCCTGTGAATCGTTGGTGCTTTTCAATGTGTTTTGACCAGGCTATGAATTTCATCTCTTTCTGGGTTTATTAACTTAGTTGAAAGCCTGTTTTCCTAATTCTACTTGCTCCAAATTAAATCAATATGGTTCATTTAGTAGTAGTTAATTTACATATAAGTTCTAATTATTATCATTGTACATATACTGGACTGGTTGCAAAAAGTAGTTTTAGACAAATGTCACTTATTATACTTGAACAGATTTGTTAACAAAGTTATTCAGTTTTATAGAAATATTTAAAAGACTGGCCTGTTCATAGTTTTCAAAAATGTTTGACTACAGATTTATGAAATTACTGATTTAAACAACTGACTTTTATTTTGGTCTGTTTAGGAAGGCGACATGCCGATCCATGAGCTACTTAGCCTTTATGGTTATGATAGTACTGTCCGACTGCCTGAGGAAGATGAGGAAGATGAGGAGGAAGAAGAGGAGGGTGAAGATGACGAAGACCCCGACCATGACGACCACAGTGGCTGCAGTGGGGAGAACAAAGTAAGGTCACTCAATGTGCAATAGTTTGCCTTCCAGCCACAGAGCCTAGACAATGAGTAATCAAAATAGGTGAATTATTTAAATTTTAAAAATTGAAAATTAAAAGGCCTGGTGTTGATCACAGCACTTGGGAGCCTGAGGCAAGGGTGTCACCACAAGTTTGAGCCAAGCCTGGGCCACTTACTAGAGTGAGACCCTACCTCAAAAAACTAAATAAATGAATGTGTAAGTAAAATTTCTTTTAGTCAGAGACACATTGCCATCAACCCCTCAGAACACTCCCCTGCTTCCCATCCTTCCTCCACTTTTTGAAGCTGCTTGTACGTGCAAGGTATGGTCAAAATATACAGTGACTGCTGCTGCCAAGTGCCAACGAATGGAAAGGCAACCCTGTGGCCTGTGTCTTCATCCACTAATTCACTGGATCTGCCTCCGTGCACCTTCCCATTCATCACCAGAGTCAGAGTGATGGTGCAAGGAACATTCTGTATCAATTTAGGACACGGTGGCCAGGACAGCACAGCTGAAGACCCTCAGGAAAGAGGATGCCAGAGTGGTGTGGGAAGTGGCTGGAATGGTGGGCTAAGTGTGTTCCCCAGAGGATGATTCACTCAAGGAGAGTTAATTCCAGTGTATCTTTTACTGTGAGGAATTTCTACATTTATAGTGGGTTCCCATCACACCTTGAATGTCCCAAGACCTGTCTGTAGTGGACAACTGAAATCACAGATAATGGACATAAGTTAAATACGATAAAAGAACAAATGTTGAAAATTAAGGTACTACCGAAATGTGTGGTCTACTTCTTAGAGGTAATCATTTGATCTGTGCCATTCTAGATTTCTTTTCATTGCTTTTCTAATTACTTTATAAAAGCTCCTTTTTTTTTAGGGTGGTGGTGGTGGTGGTGGTGGTGGTTTTGTAGTACTGGGGATCAAAGTCATGACCTTGCCCTTGCCAGGCAGGCACTTATGTTACTGAGCCATCTCCCTGACCCTTATAAAAGCATTTTGAAAATGTTATTTAAAACAGTAAAAGCTGACTGGCAGTTCTGTATTCATTTTTTTCTTCTTTTACCTTGAAATAATTTTAGATGTTAGAAGAGTTTCACAGTTGATACAGAGAACTTCCGTATATTCACTCACTGTCTCCTAATATTTATAGCTTAAGTAACCATGCAGTCTTTATCAAAACTAAGAAGTCAACACTGGTACACTGTTAACTAAACTGTTTGGACTTCACCAGGCTTTCTGCTGTCTTTTCCTTTCTAAGAGCCACCATTGAGCTTCTATCTGCAGTGATGTTTACTCCTTACCTAAATGTAACTTACTGTTCAACAGGAGGAGAACATAAAGGACTCATCAGGTCAGGAGGATGAAACTCAGTCTTCCAATGAGGACCCATCGCAATCTGTTGCTTCTCAAGATGTGCAGGAAATGATCCGCCCACGTCGATGTAAATATTTTGATACAAGTAAGCATTATAGCTATAGTTACAATATAAATTCGACTATTTTATGTGTTATGCAAATCCTAATATATTTGTCACTACTCTTTTTAAATTCATTTGTTCTGCAATCTCTTTTTAAAAAAGTAAACTGGTTTCTTTGTAGGTTACCACGTAGCAGTAGTAAGGCCCTGCATGAGTGACTGCACTGCCACAGTTGCTGTGCTCCGTGGCCCTGACTGTATTTCTTACTTCATGTAGTCTTTCAGCTTTCACTTTGTACTTTGCTTTGCCTCTTAGCCATCTCTAAGGTATAGTCGTGTTCTCTTAGAGCAGGACACTGTAAGAAATGTCTTGTCCAGCAAATTCTTGGTTGTGTGAGCATACTAGGGCAGTGGTGGTGAGCCTATGGCACAGATTTGTTGTAAGATAAAAGATGTTACTGCAGAGTAGTTTTTTGTTTGTTTTGTTTTTCCCTAAACTAAAACCTCAGTGTTCAGGCTTAATAGCATTATCGACACTTTACAGTAATTACGTGCATTTGAGTAGCAGTTCGGCATTTGGTCTCTAAGAGGTTCACCATCACAGCCCTGAAATGTATATGTACTAACTCAGGTGGCTTTGATAGCCTAGGTGACAGAACCATCCAAGAACCCACAGTACAGCAGAGTCTGGTGTAGACTTAAGTAGAATCACACAGTGCACTCCCGTGGCCCTGAGAGCTTGTCTTAGCTGTGTAACTCCCAGTCTGAAGCAGCCATTGGGTCTTACAGTAGGGACTGTTTGCATGTTCACTTACTCTGCCTACCTGTTCATCCTGAGCCCAAATCACTGTTGTAGCAGGCGGCTGCTTGGTAAGAACAGCTTACACTCGACATTATTAAATTTGTGGTCTGAATTTCTGTATTCAAAAAGGAAGAAAAAGTATTGGAAGAGAAGTAGTCTTATAAAATATAGTAAGATGATAACTGTTTAAATGTGGCTGGCACTTTGAGTGGTTGCCAGTTTAGTTGGGAAGTAAATGTCAGTACCGCTAATTATAATTTTTGGTGTAAGAAGCACTGTGAGTTCTGACCAAAGATCTGGCTCAAGAGAATATATTTTAATGCAGGGAAAAATTAGTTACTGAAATAACTGTGTTAGTTTTGATGGTGGATCGTGTGGTGGTGGGCTTCCCTTTAGCCAGGCAGAACAGATCCACTGCCAGAGTTGGCTAGCTTGAGGGATGCTGAGTGTATGCTCTGCCTTTTGGAGCAATACATGCCTCCTGCTTCTGTTCCAGGGTTTTTTGTATCATATTGGTGGACTACAGGTATATCTGCTATCCTAGCTTGTCCATAGAAGGCTTTATGTATGGTTGTTGCCATGTGTGACATCAGCTTGGACTTTATGTGCTGGCAGTCCAATGATTTCCATATTTGCTCACTTCACTTTAATACCTTTTTACTCAAAGCATAGAAACAGCAGCCTGTCTCTATGAAGAAGACAGAGGCCATAAAGAGTGGAAGTCTGCAAAACTTGGCCTCTATTTATGTGCTCTTCTCCCCAGGATAATGCTGTAGCAGTGCTGGGGCTCAAAGAGCCCTGCTTAGGCACCAGGCTGTCCTGTGTTAGACAAGTTGGAATCATATCACTTAGCAGTCACTAGGCTTTGGTACCGGAGTGAGGGCTAGAAACTGCCTAGACTCCACATTTCGTAAGTGTTCATAGAAAATCATTTCCTATGAATATGGATTTCTAGAAAGTGCCTTTTTCTTTTTTTTTCTCCTTTTTTAAAAAATATTTTAAAATTTGTATTGTTTTGATATAAGGTCTCACGATGAAGTTCAAACTCATCCTCCTGTCTTAGCCTCCCCAGCACTGGGCTTACATGTGCCACCATGCCTGGTTTAGGGGCCAGTGCAGCACGTGGTACCAGGGGTTGAACCTGGGTCCTTGTGCTTGCCAGGCAGGTGCTTAAACCCGCCAAGCTATCTCCCCAAGCTTTGTTTGTTTGTTTTGTTTTGTTTTGCGATAAAATACTGATTATTTGATGTAGGCTATCTTTGACTAAATCAACACATGCTATTTAACTTAATACATACTTTATATAAAAACAATAGAAGAACATAGATGTGGGCAGAAGCAGCAGTCATTATTTAACAGTGTGATTTATTTTAGATAGTGAGATAGAAGAAGAATCTGAAGAAGATGAAGATTATATTCCATCAGAAGACTGGAAAAAGGTTAGAACCTTCTTTTTCCAAAATTTGAATAAATGAATATTTAAAAAGCCAAATGCATTCTTGTATATATTGACAAAGTTGATGTGTGAGCTCTTTTGTTGCATTGAAGCATTTGTCACGTTGAGATTTCTCCTTCATATGCCCAGATGTGAGATGAGTTATATTTTGTCAAATAAAATGAGAGTGAGGAGGACTGGCCAGGTGGGCATGTCAGCACCAAGCTGACCTCTGTGCCCAGCTGGTGAGCTGGTCCTAAGGTGATGTGAAGTTAGAAATCCTGCAGTTGCTTTTTAATATATATGGTTTGAGAAAAATTTCGGAAGCAAATTTTAGACAGAAATTTTGATGTCTTTTAAGTAAATTTTGACAGATTAGATTGAAGTTTTTTGTAAAACGAAAACATACTGAATTTGATATTGATAGTTACAACTGACAGATCTTTGTGCAAAAAGACAGATTGGGTTTCTTTGAAACTATACACAATTATATTAGCTTTTATTTATAAAATTAAATAGCATTACATAATTAACCAGGTAAATTAATTTTGGGTTGCAAAGGTGTTGACCTCTTAGGAACATATGTCAAAATGTGTGCAGACTTGTTTAAAAACATTTATGTAGCTTCTAAGCTGTGGCTTCGTGTCAGTCACTTGGAGGCCTCTCACATCATGGCTGCAAGGCCTTGTCCATAAGGTAGCGCCTCTTCTGGATAGCAAACTTTGTAGCTAGGGTTGATGACTTGGATACTGTTTGGTAAGTACATGAGAATAAAGAGGGACAGGAAGTGACAACAGAGGGCTCTTTGTAGTAGAAAACATACAGAGAATTTAAATTGTGGGGGCCAGTGAGATGGTTCAGTGATTGCCTGCTTAGGAAAGCTTAGGCAACCGCGGAGACCGTGGTTTGATCCCTGGCACCACATGCTGCTCCAGCCCCACTCTCAGGGCAGGCTGAGCCAGCCATAACATAAATAAATAAAGTTAAGGAGAACTGATTCTATATTTAAAAAAAGAATATAAATTTGTGAAGAAATGTGTGTGATATTTTTAGAGAACTGATCAGGACAAGGGCTGACTTTTCCATGTAAGCATGATAATGACTTTATGTACATAGAGCGTGTCTTTGAGGTTGTAACAGCTAAAATGAGATCTTGGTCATTAGGATAAGGTGACAGACAGGAATCGGTGGTAGACTGCTTCCTGCACTTCATCGATGCTGCAGGAGGCTGTGAGCACTGTGAAACCCGCTACTGGGATCCCCATTGGGTTCCTGATTGACCAGTTTTACCTCTGCTTATTATAGAGTTGATCATGGGGTCACCTGTAAAATTTAATAGTCTTTTATATGGAGGCTGCTTCCTCATTTTCCATGGGTTTAGGGAAAGTCAGATGGTAGTCTGCTGTCCATTTGGTCCTCCTGGGCTTTATGGAAACCCTTGCAGTTTCCTCTTCCCTAAAGCTCTGCATCATAGACTTGAGGGCGTGTCAGGACAACTGGGAGTGCTGAGGGACAAAGCCCCAAATCTGGGCAATCCCAGTGCTGTTTCCAGCCCTTGCCAGGTAATGCTGCGAGATTTCAAGACACCCTAACCTTACGCTCAGAACCTCAGGCTGTTCTGTGATTATCAGGCTGTGTGGTCAGCAGCTGTGTCTGAAGTGTGCATTCATTGTCAGCACTGCATTTCACGCCATTTTGTTGTGAATATTTTCATCCAGTTGCATTTATTTGTCTTCCTCATACTCCTGAGGTTCTTTTTGTCTTTTATGACAGAGAAACCAGAGAGTTTACCCAAGAAGATGGTTAAGCTAGGAAAAAAAACCCATTAAGTCCATTTTTTTTTTTATTTATACAGGAGATTATGGTGGGTTCCATGTTTCAAGCAGAGATTCCAGTTGGTGTGTGTAGATACAGAGAAAATGAAAAAGGTGAGTCATCTGCAACTCAGATCCTGAGGGGATGAGCTGTTGTTACCTCACACACGAGATGTGTCAGAATGTGACAGCGTAGGGGCCCAGCAGGGTAGTTCAGTGGTCTAAAGCGCCTGTGTAGGAAAGCTTGGGCGGCTGCAGGGACCACAGTTCGATCCCCGGCACCACATGCTGCGCCAGCCCTGCCCTGAGGGCAGGCTGAGCCAGCCATAAAAATAATAAACAAAAGTTCTGAAAGAATGTGACAGCCTAGTAAATAACTCCTTCAGCTAATATCCTCCAAGAGCTATTTTTTTTGCTCCTCCCCATCTAAATCTAGAAGAAAAAATGCTTTTTTGCTTTTAAGTGACTTAAAACATCCCAAGCATTTCTTTTAAGGCTTTTTCCAAGCTGGGCATGGCGTCACACCATGGCCTGTCATCCCAGCACTTGGGAGTTGAAGGCCAGCCTGGGGCTACGTGCACAAGTTTAAGGCCAACCTGAACTACACAGACCCTGTCTCAAAAAAGAAAAAAATCCAAAAACTCTATTTAAAAGCTCTAAACTTTTTTAGCTACCCTTTATGATTTAGGGCTTTTCGGGGGGCTGGCTTAAGGTGCCTGAAGCGTGGATACAGTGCAGGTGTGGAGCTGGGGGTCGAACCACAGTCCTTGCACCTGTCTGGGTTTGCCTAAGCAGGTGCTTTAAACAGCTGAGCTAACCTGCAACCCCGCTATAATTTGTTTTTTAAAGCAAGTTATTTTATGGCAGTAACAGGTTTAAAAACAAACTGGATACTGAGTAACTGACACAAAAGACTTACCTGCTTTTAAAACTTGTTATTAAAAAAATATAATTTGTGCTTTCACAATTTGGAATACCCTGTACAGTTAAATTGTACATGATTTTTGTCATTTTTATGTAATTGTCCTAGAGTTAAGTTCTACTTGGATTTTAAAATTTCTTTAGGATTTTTAAAAAGAGAATCTGCACATTATTCACGTTAGATAGGTTCCAGGAAGAATGCCGTGCACATTTTTGCTGCGTTCCTGGGCAGCACAACCCCACTCAGGAGGTGCCTTTGATTTCTTCCAGCACTCTTCTCTACTGTTCAGTCCTGCGTCCACAGGGCCTGCTGGCATTGCTGTGGTGGGTGGGTATCTCAAGAAGGTATGCTCTGCAGTTCTATGATAGCCCCGCCTTGGGCCAGGCAGGAGGGCAGCAGCAGGGTAGGGCATTCTCAGTCACCTGCTTGCACCCTGCCAAGGTGCTTGGTGGCTTGTACTGGCATGTGAGGTTAACCCCTGTAAATAAATATGCTTCACTTACAGGTAATACAGATACATGAAATAGTGAATACTAGATGTTTATTTTGTTGTTTCTAATGAATTTCTTTTTAGTTTTAACCAAGAAAGAGTATCTCCTTTGAAAGCTTTGTGTTCAGTAGATGAGAGGAAACATTTTGAGTTAGTATGGTGAAAGTTAGTTTAAAAGATCTCTTCATATATTTTGTTCTTATTTTAAAATTATCAGTTATCACAGTAAGTGAATGATCACAATCCCTCATTTTAAAAATGCTGCTAGGGCTGGGTGTGGTGGCTCGTGCCTATAATCCTAGCACTTGGAAGGCTGAGGCAGGATAATCAGTGCAAGCTCGAGACCAGCCTGGGCAACAAAAGTGAGCTTTTAAGGCCAGTCTGAACTGTATAGTGAGACCCTGTCTCAAAAAAGACCCCCCCCCCAAAAAAAAAAAATCTGCTAATTCTGGCTTGATGATATCAATTTCTACATGATTTTTAAAAGCAGTGATATAATCTTTCTCGGGGAAAGATGTGATTTATGAAAAGTTAGGTATTTTGGTTTGTAAAAAGATCAGACCATAGACTTTAGAAGAATAACATTGCTTTGAAGGAGTTCCAATGGTAGAGGGCCTTTGCTCCATTTTAATTATTTTTCAATGTATTTGGTTGTTGCGGGGTTTCACCACACAGCTCAGACTCATAGTGATCCTTCTGTTTTTAACCTCAGCACTGGGATTACAGGTGTACGCCACTATGCCTGGACTCTAGTGGGCTCAGCTGCCTTCAGGGCGGGGCTGGCACAACATGTGGTGCCAGGGCAGTCCCTGTGCTTGCCTACACTTGGCTAAGCAAGCTCTGTAGCCCGCTGCGCTACTTCTCCGGCCTTTGCTCCACTTTAAGCTTAAAGAAACTCATACTTTCATTAGGACTAGACTTAAGCAAACCATTATACAAATTGTGCTATACCATTAGTAATAAAATGCATCTAAAGGATAGTACTAATTAAACTTCTGATGGAAAAAAATTCACAGGATGTTTTCTGTCAGGTACCCTTTTTCATAAAAGTGCCTCCAACTTAAGTATCTTTTTTGTAGGAAACATTTCATAGGTCGATTGAAATTCTTCTTTGTGCCCATGTGAGCCCCACCTGCCTGGCCGAGGGTGGGTGTTCTCTCCTTTCCATTTGCGGCTCTCTGGTCTCCATGCAGTTTGTGCCCCTCCTTCTGTCGCGCCTGCTCCTTTAAACTGGGGCTTATTTTGTTTACAAAATTTCCTGGGCTGCACCCTCATTTTCTTACATTGCTCTGAGTTGCCATTTGTGCCCCGCTCAGTACCAGCCCCTTTCCCAGGGGCTGGGCTCCAGTGCCCTTTGCTGCTCCACCTGTGGCCACGTTGACCAGCAGTGCCAGCACACCTCTGCAGATCACTCTTGGCCGACTGCCTCTTAACTCCTGCCTGCAGATGCTGGACCTCATGGTAACTCCTGTTCATGAGATGCTGTGAGAAAGTGTGTTCAGTCTAAGTGCGCAGTTTTCTAAATAGTTTATGTGTGCAGTTGGGTCAGTAGGTGCATAACTTGCAGGTGCCAGCGTCTACTGCGTCTGTCGCGCCTCTTTGGAGCCTTCACAGTCACGAGTTGATTCTCACCACAGAGAAACTGATTAAAAGAGCTGGTGCCTGAGTTAATAATGAGGTGCAGAATACTGGTAACAAGACGGCTAGTAGAATCAGGGGCTCTCTGCCCTGGGTACTTCTTTTTTTTTTTTCTTTTTCAGTAGCAGGGACCACACTTGGGACCTTGTGCTTGCCAAGCAGGTGCTTATGTCACTGAGCTATCTCCCTTGCCCAACATTACTTTTTCTCTTCTATGAAATTACCCTATCAGTAGCTACTCAGAGTGTCTGTCCTGAGTTCATGGGTATGACTTAAGCCTCGTGGTCCTGGTACATGCTTAGTGCTCAGTAAGTAGCATTAGAATGTAGTTGATGGGGTAACCTTCAGATTTTGTTAGCCAAATTTTCATGTCCCTCTTTTTTAATTGGCTAGACTAGGCTTCAAACTCACGACCTTGCACTTGCCAGGCAGACACTTGTGCCATGGAGCTATCTCCCTGGCCCCTCTTTTCTTTACAGGTGCCAAAAACCCAGTTCAGTGAGCTTAAGCAAAAAAGAATTTACTGGGTTGCTTTGAACCTGTTGATACAGCTTCAGTTACAGTTGTTTTTGGGTACACTTAGAACATCTGCTGTTCCTTCCTTTATTCTCAGACAGGCTAAAATGGCCACGGGGATGCTTGTCATGTACTTCACACAGCTCTTGCAGCTTGGGGACCAGCAAAGGAGCGCTTCCTTGCCCTTTGTGCTCTAGCAGCAGTTCTGGAGAGAGCCCGCAGACCTGGGCTGCCGGAAGTTGCTGAACGCTGGGCTGCCTGAGCTCCCTCGTCTGTTCCTGTCTCCTGGGTAATGACAGCCCCATCCCGAGTGGGCGGCAGGTGAAAAGCCTGCTTCCTAAGGCAGCTCTCGGCTGTGTGTGTGGACTGAGGGCCATGCTGGCTTTCCAGTAGACGTAGAAAGGAAGCACTGGTAAATACTTGCAGTGGCTGGACAGCACTCTCTGATTTTACCCTCTGGTGAATGGCACTGTCGAGACTGGAAACTGAACTGGATCAAATGAGAATCAGACGGAAAAGGTGATTGATCATTTAGGAAAAGAGGAATAGCAGCACTAACTCTATTCCCGGGTAGGTTTACTTGCATGGCAGAAATCTTAGATGGGTAGGTATTAATCAGTAATAGATAGCAAAGGGCCATATAAATTGCTCTTCACATGCATTTAGTGGATTATTTTTCATTAAAAAAGATTTTTTTTTTTGCTTTTGAGAGAGGGTCTCTATGTTTCCTGGTTTTGGTGGTTCTTTGCCCCTGTTGGAACTACAGGCATAGGCCACTTAGCACAGCTCTAGTTCTTTTTTTTTTTCATGATTTAATGTTTATTGTTTAAATTTAACAATGGTTATATTACATATTTTCATCATCAGATCAGTTTAGATTAATAGATATAGGTATATAAGATTTATCAAACAAACATTAACGCTTTCTTTTTTTTTTTTTTTTGTCTTTTTGAGACAGGGTCTGGCTATGCAGTTCAGGCTGGCCTTGAGCTCACTTTGGTAGCCCAAGCTGGTCTCGAACTCGCACCGATCCTCCTGCCTCAGCCTCCCAAGTGCTGGGATTACAGGCGTGCGCCACCACGCCTGGCTCCAAACATTAACACTTTCAATAAACATTACTTTTTTTTTTTTTCCTTTCCCTTTCTTTTTTTAAAAGTTGACACATTGCATATTGTCCTCACAATAGTTCTACAGAGCACAGTGTGTGGGCATGACCCACCTCCCTATTGACGTTGCTAAGAAGAAAAAAAAGAAAAGAAAATTCTTCTCTTTGGACTAAGAGGAAGCAGATGCATACACAGTCAAATGTTCTGCAATTCCAGTGGGCCACCAGTGACGCTTGTAATGTTGGAGGCTATTGATCTAAGCTTCCTAAAGCTCGTCTCCCCAATGTAGCTCAGCGCAGCTCTAGTTCTAACTGGCAAGGAGCTCCAGTTGGGATGGAAGTGTTCCAGATTTCAGGGCAATGTGGAGTTTGGGTTTTCTCATTTGGGACGCTCAGCCTGTGATAGCAGTGTGGAAGCAGGCATTCCTTTAGCCCATGCGTAGGAAGAGCAGCGTGATACAGAGGCCACTTGCATAGCTCACAGGCGGTGCTCAGGAACACGGTGACTGGGGTGTCTTGTAAGCCCCCTCATCGTGCCAGAGTGATGATTCTAGCTCAGCACTTGCATCTCCAGGCGTATTAATTGGATAGTTTTTACGTAGGCATGATAAGAGGAATGATGCTTCCTCTCCTAAGACCAGCAGGCAGGGAGTCAGTCTGTGTTTACTAGGAATTAATTTCCTGATTGTAATGGTTTGTTTCCACTGTGCTCTTTTCAAATCTTTTACTTAGCTGGTATAGGGTCACGACACAGCTTAAGACTCACAGTGATCCTCCTGTGTCAGCCTCCCAGCACTGGGATTACAGGTATGCACCACCACACTGGTTTTGGTGGCTGGCATGGCATGTGGTGCCAAGGGTCAGGGATGGAGCCAGGTGCTTGTGCTTGCTAGGCACACTTAGACCCCTGAGCTATCTCTCCAGCCCCTGCCATTGTGTTCTTGATAACAACAGCAGAAAGACGCGTGCACAACTTGCTGCCTACATGGGTCTGCAGTGCACCCTGCCAGGCTCCTCTGTGCCTGCCTGAGAAGTGCAGCACCTGAGGTCCCATTTCAGAACTGCCCGGTTGGGATCTTGCACCAGCCAGCAGGCGCCTGCTTCTTGGCACTGCATGTGCGTGCCGGGCTCATGTGTTCAGGCTGGCGTTCTGTGTGTACTGGTTCAGAATGAAATCACTCAGAGCATTGCTTTCCATTTTGTTGACCAAGAGTGGTGATTGAGAGCATGCCTGTGCCACTCAGTGAAAGTACAAAGAGTTAAGTTTCCCTTTTCTCTATTGCCACTGTAGGGTTTTTGGGTTTTAGTACTGTGGGTACTCCATATCATATGTAGGTGTTGTTTCTGCTTTGGTTGTGGTGTTTTATCACAGTACTGGAGTTGTAAATTTTTTATCTTTCTGATATTTTGATGTAGACATTAAATTAAAAACAACTGATGCCTATTTAGATTGTAACCAGAAATTAACTTAGCATATAAACATAATGGGGAAATAACTTGGCCTGTGTCAGAAACCAAGTGTATAGTACTCCTGAGGCCCTGCAAACTGCTGTCACCTGTGGCTCTTCCCAAGCATTACAGCTACATAGAGTGAACTGTAGTCCATTCAGGGTGCTAAAGGGGTCCCCCCAACTGCCCATGTGTGTGTGTGTGTGTGTGTGTGTGTGTGTGTGTGTAACCAGGAATTGAACTGAGACCTTTGCGCTTGCCAGGCAAGCACTTATTCTACTGAGCTACTTCCCCATCCTCAGTCTAGCTTGTCTTACGGCGCCCTCTGGTGATGGGGCTCTATCTTAAGCAACCTCATTGGGATTTGTGGCTGGAGAGCACTAGGACTCATGAACTACCTTTTACTGCCTCCTTCTTGAGATAGCTTTATCCCCCTGAGGTACAGTCCATAGTCAGTTCTCAGAGAACAGAAACAAGCAGAAAGCAGTAGTAGCTTCCACAGGTTGTTTATTACATGCTCATTCTGTTCAGGACTTAGAGCTAATTAGAGGTCTGTCAGTAGGCTAGGAAAGGAGTGACATGTGAAGCTCCTCTGTGCTGTCCTTACAGCACACTTCATCTGGGGAAATGCCAGGTCAGAGCAGGCTGCAGAGTGTGGTTGGAGAGCAAGGCGCGCTCTGTCCACAGGACATGCTTCCTGGGCGCCAGCTGCTCTCTATAATGAAGGGAGCTTTATCTCTCAGAAAACTTCCTTCCTGTTGGCATTTCAGTCTTTGTCTCTTTGCTTTATTTTTTAAAATTCATTTATATATTTATTTATTTGTTATGTTGTGGCCAGCTCAGCCTGCCCTGGGGGAGGAGCTGGTGCAGTATGTGGTGCTGGGGATTGAACTGCGGTCCTTGTGGTTGCCTAAGTTTGCCTAAGGAGGTGCTTTAGACTGCTGAGCCATCTCGCCAGCCCCTGTCTCTTTGCTTCAAAAACAAAAATACTGAAGCTATTCTGTGTCTGCATTTTCTCTAGTTATTACCCTGGCTCCTCCCTCACAGCCAGACTGTCCCAAAAACATGTTCTGCTTTATTCTCCGCTTGCCATTAACTCTTCAGTGCCTGCCAGCGTGGCCCCAGAGCTAGCAGCTCCTGTGCTCACCCCCTTTGGGGTGTGCTCTTGCCTCCTGTGACCCCACCCTCTTACTGCTGAGAGTGCCTGTGGCTCTTCTCCACTGGCCATCATCGGTGTCCTGTCATGTAGAGCCCAGCAGGGCTCTGTTGTGGGTCATCTATCCTCTTTTTCTCTTTGTAAATTATAGAGAGATTGAGGCTTGACTCTTAACTACATTAGAAATGTTCATGAAACTTAGAAGTCATAACTCGTTTTTGTGAAAATGTGTAATCTTAATACATTTTCAGGCATTATAGAGACAGACAGGATAGTAAAAACTAATGTTGCCCAGTGCTACCACCAAGAAATGAGCAGTGCAAACCCGTGTGAGCATCTTCTAGACGTGATGTCTTCACAGCTAATACTACAGCAGCAGCAGCGAGGCAACCTGAACTCATGCCAGGGCTGCAGCACAGTGCTTCAGTCCTTCCAGGTTCCCTTGAGAAAGTTACTGCTGTCTCCCCTTCACAGACACAGCAGAGGGGAAGCGGGAACTTGGCCCACACCCTACGTGTAGGTCATCAGCACCGGTGTTCTGAAGCACTGGCAGACTTGTGAGGTCCAGTGAAGGGGCTCCCCTCTCTGTGCCAGTACTCGTAAGAGCAGCGGCATTCCCCAAGGGAGAAGCCAGCTGACAGGCCGGTCCACCCTGCCGCACTTGTGCAACAGCATGTGAGCACAAGCCCCCACCCCCACCCCGGGCTCCAACAAGGGTTACTCACTTTCAGTTCTGCCCATTTAGTGTATGAAAACGATGACCAGCTCTTGTGGGACCCCGAGTACTTACCGGAAGACAAAGTGATCGTGTTTCTTAAGGATGCGTCCAGGAGGACAGGCGATGAGAAAGGTGTGGAAGCAATTCCTGAAGGGTCTCACATAAAGGACAATGAACAGGTAGGTGAAAGAGACGTCCTTAAGCTCTTCCTCAGGTAAGCCAGGCACACACAATTACAAGTGAAAATGTCAACAGGATCTGACTTTGGAGTCTCCAAAAGATTCTCATTGTTACCACACCTCCTGGTCACTGTGATCTCGGCGGCTGTCTTGGTGTCCTTCATCAGGTGGGATAACTAATGTGACTGTGTGCATGCTCAGACCAGTGCCTACCTAACATAACATACCACATTTTAAAACTTTTTTATTGTTGTTATTCTTTTCTGACTTGTTTAAAATTATGGTAGGAACCTGTAAAAGCTACAATGAAGGAATTAACCATTTATATAAAACTAGACATTTTTTGGCGCTGGCGTGATAACTCGGCGGTCTAAAGCACAACCACAGGGACTGCAGTTCAGTCCCTGGCACCACATGCTGTGCCAGTCCCACCCCCAGGGCAGCCTGCGCCAGCCATAACAGAAATAAATAAAGTTTAAGTCTTTCAAGTGAAAACATGATAGTAGTTCCTATACATGATAGTGTAAAACAATTAAAAATTTAGAAATTTTTATTTCTATATTCTTTTGGGTACTGTGGCCATGAAGTTAGAATGCTTACACTCCACCTTATGCAAGTTCAGAGAGTGTTAAATGCAACGATTCAATTGATATTTTTCCTTGGAATTTTTTATGTCGTGGTCACTAAAATTACCCCTTCCGAGACCAGAGATGTACCTCAGCAACTTAGGCACCAGCCTGGCAAGCACTGGGTCCCAAGTTTAATCCTCAGAATTGTAAGAATAATAAAAATTTACCCCTTTTCCCCCCCAAAAAAGTAATGAAAACAAATACTAGATTTTGAAGAAAACCTTTCCAGTTGTCGTGTTAGGCAGGGCTGTGCATGGTCTGGCTCATCAAGAAAGCTTGTTTTCTAGGCTTTGTATGAATTGGTGAAGTGCAAATTTGATACAGAAGAAGCACTGCGAAGGTTACGGTTCAATGTAAAGGCAGCCAGAGGTAAGCATAAATCTTAAGTTCTTGTTTGTTTTCACAACTTGACAGAAATTTTAAAATTAAGTTGATATTTAACTTACACTGTATATCCTAAACTTAGGTTCCAGTTCTGCAAGGTGTAGTGAGGGTGGGGTGAAGGCTGTCCGTGCCTTGTGGGAAACTGAGGTGGTTTTAAATGACAAAAGAGCAATGCATGTAGTACCTAAGATTTTGGGGTCTGTTTGTAAAGGTGCTCCTGTGTGACCTGTGTGCATCCCTGGGGCTCCATGACACAGCAGGTGTCCCCTTCACTTGCAAGTTGTGAGAGGCAGGCTGTGCACTTGGCAAGCTGGTGAGGCAGGAAGGACTCATGAGCAGCAACACCAGAGCTGCAGTGCTGGGTTTCTGTTTCTTACTGTAAGGCTGGCTCTTATCCTACTTGGTTTAGAGTACAGCTTGAGAATTTGTGACCAATTTGACAAAAATGTGAAGGTGGTCTCAGCTGTAGACAGGCTGACCATACCTCAGTCCCTGCCCCCGTGACGCCATGCGCATCAGACTCCTCCTTTCTTCCTGTCCCCCCTCCCAGGAGAGGGAGCCGTTGCATTGGAGGAGGAGAGAGGGTGGAGTTTCTAGGGAAGCTTCCAGAACAGTGATATTTTGGCTGGGATGAAGAAGATGGTTGACATGCACTAGGAAACGGACAGACATAATTCTAGGCCAAAAGGGTGCAGCACACTACAGCTGAACTAGGGAGAGCTCAGAAATGGAAAGAACTGCAAGGGGCTACTGCAGTGGAGTCAGCAATCTGGGAGATTCGCCCAGTGGAGGCCAGGTAGGGGCCAAGTCAGCGACTGTCGCAGGAAATGAGGATTGTCCCTGCTCTGTCTTTTGCAAGGATGAAGTTAATGCTTGAAGTAAAATGTTTCCCTAAAGTCACATTTTTATTTGCAGTTTTATTTTTGTTACATGCAGCATTGGGGGAATATTGCTTAACAAGTTCTCCCCTTCTTTTTGTCAGAGGAATTGTCTGTTTGGACAGAGGAGGAGTGTAGAAATTTTGAACAAGGGCTGAAGGCCTATGGAAAAGACTTTCATTTGATTCAGGCTAATAAAGTAAGTAATGTTCTTTTTTATGGAAAGTTGAATGAAGCAAACCAACATCTGCTGTATTTTCTAATTTGAGTCTCTATAATGAATATTACAGCCTTTGGGACATAGCTAACTATTCTAGTAAGCATACCTAGACTTCCTGACATAAATCTGCTTGGTCGCTGTGTGAAACTAGAAGGTTTCAAGGCTTGCACTCCAGGCATGATGATGCCGGCCATCATTTATGAGCATGTTAAATAACTTTTGGCTGGATTCCGTGTGTATGATGCAGTACTTAAAGCTGTTTTCTGTCTGTGACAGATACTGTCCAAATTTTAAAGCACTTTTAACATGAGAGAGTATAATTAAAAAACTAAGCCACACTCTTTTTATTTTGGGGTGGTTTTTTGTTTATTTTAGTACTTGGGCTATAACGGAGAACCTCCTGCTGCTTGCCAGGCAGGTGCTTGTGCCACTGAGCTACATCCCCTTTAATGTACTGTTATTTTATGTACGGTGCGTTGTGATTCCTTAAAGACAGTGCCAGTCTCTAAGTGTTGTGTGGCAGCTGCGCAGAGCCATGTGGACACAGTGGGACTTGGGTCCGAAGCCTGTATCTTTTGTAGAACGGATTCCCTTTCTGTTTATTTTGTGATACTGTTAACTTGGCCCAGGGCCTCATGCTGCATGTCATAAGCCACCCAGCTGCATTCCCACCCTCTCCTTTCTGTTCTTCCAGCTGTGACAGGGGCAGCGCCAGGAGCACACATGTATTGTTCTTGGTCAGAGTGACTTCACAGATCCTGTGAGCTTGCTGGGCTTAATTTTTGGTGCATTAACCAATTTGTTCTTAATTATCTTTTTTTTTTTGCAGGACTGGTGTTCGAATTCACGACCTTGCACTTGCCAGGCAGGCACATATGCCACAGAGCTATCTATTTCCCCAGCCCCTTTAATTATTTTTTTCCATTTTGGTGATTGATATTACACATAACTAATTAAAGAGAAATGTTGCATTTTAGCATTTAGTTTCGCTTAAAAGACAGCATAATTGCTGC